>WJEZ01001319.1:0-18305 GCA_009869925.1 Thalassaphorura encarpata | reverse complement strand
TTTACATGAAAAATGTTTAAATTCAAATAATCAGGATATTTTTTGTCAATGCAATTTGAATTTATTTATGTGTGAATACGACACAATGTGATCTAAATTTTGTTAATTAAGATTAGTAACATTCGACTTCGTCTTTTGATGTGGTACAATTTTAGTTTTGAGCAAATACATTTGTTGTTACTTTGTTTTGGTCAGAATTTTGGTTGCTTCTCCTTGTCGTTGCCTAATTCCTTGGAAGAATCATCCGATTGTTCCTCACATGAAAAATACGTGCTAGAAGATTCCACTTCAGATGATGATTCACCCTCATTTGTTTCCTTGCGTTTGGCTTGGATCACTTCCATCCATGCTTCATTTCTCAATTTACGAAGTCTGTTCCAATATGCAATAGCAGCGGCAGTTGTCCAGCATGATTTGAACCCAACGCGACCACTCTTCCCATCCATACACATCTTCCAACTCTTGAGCAGATTCTTGTAAAATTTTAACTTTGCTGCTGGGCTCATTGGTCGTCTCCGGTAAAATATTAGTTCTCCGTTATCGTTCATTATTTCACAATTCTGGTGGAATTGAACTTGTTTAGTATGTAGATTACTGCAAAATTGAGTCTTGTTCCCTTCTGTCTGTCCTCTAAAGAATTAGACATCGCAGTACAGAGTACAGAAATTCAACGTACGTTAACTAGGACAAAAATATTGTTGTTTTATTATGAAATCATAACCAGGAAGTAGGTGAAGTTCTACATAGTGTCGTGGATGACTAGTTACGTTCACCACCTACTTTGGAAATAAAGGTATTGACCTATAAAATACGTCATATATTCAAATCCTAAGGTTACTTGTGGAACCATATTTTTTATATGCCATAATCAATTTCGCTTCCCTGTACTAACATGAGATGAAAATTTCGAGTGAACCTTACAAATTTATAACATTTTCGCAATAAATAATCTTTAGGTGGATAGTACTCGTAGTTATTAAATTTTGATTAGTTTTGATAAGGTTTGCACTTACAATCATAATATTTTAATTAATTGGTTTGAATTTGAAGAATAAATTATGGTTTAAATAAAAAATCATAGAAAGAGTTGACAATGCATCTACGTATTTTATTTCAAATGGATCCAGATTTTAATAATTATGAATTTTACTTTGAGCGTATGATTACATACAAATTTCATCTGAGCCTTTGGCTACACAGAAATTATCAAAAAGAACAGTTTCATTTCTACTGAGCACAGCTTCTTGAACACTTCTATAAATTCCCCATTTTGGTCTAATGAATTCTGTTTGATTTCTCCAAAAGTCAATCTGATTGGTTTGATAAGTGAGGAGAGGAATTTCATCGGATAGACGAGAGAGTGAAATGAAATAAGATCCATTTGATCCATAGACAATATCAGAAACAGCATGGATCCAAACCCCAAGGAAATATTCAAGTGGGGCTGTAGCTAGAAAATAAAGTTCACCTTTTGAGTCATATTGCAACAATTGGATTTCATTTGGTGTGGATTTTCTTGTTGTGATTGTGATGAGTGGCATCGAGTCATCTCCACCTTTTGCCTTGAGTTGATGAATGTGACAAAAACTGTATGGCGGGAGAAAACCCGCATCTAGTTTGAAATTCCAAGACAAAGTGACTCGATCTCCATTGTAGCCAACGAGATTTGCTGGTGATTTGTCATAAGTTTTAATTTCTGTTCTTTGTCGATCAAACTTTTGACATCGGTCGTCATCTTGTCTAATGTGAGAATGAAATGCAAAGACGTGACGCCCAAGGGTTGAGTCGAGTGTTTGAGTGATGTGAGGTCCAAATGCAGTATGATTGCAATCAGGCACTTCTACCACAGTCCCACTTCCTCCGTAAACACTGTCTATCAATTCATATGTATTTGTAACTCCATCGGCACTTAAATACGTTTGGCCGTGGGTCCAAGACGCGCAAAGAAAAACTAACAACAAAATCCTTGAATCAAACATTTTTGTTTCTCACTCTTCAAATCCTCAAATTAAAATGAATCTAAAGTTCGTAGCGTTAATAATTTTGGAAATGTTAGACATAAGCCAAAATCTGCAGCTGGTTGATAAAATTTGAACAAAATAACAAAAACACTTGATATGTGACTATGACATGTCATTTGGCTTGTGTGAAGTGTGTGCAGTATCCACACATGTCAAGATAACTTGAGGTGTGAATATGATGTATCCAAAATGTAACAAACAAAAAACATTTAAATTGGATTACATGAGTAAAAGATTCAGAAACGAGAGTGAAAGGGGCAGAGCATGGCATAAGCATAGGACTACGGCATTGCATTGACCATGAATTAATCCAATTATAAGGGTTCCATTCCAACAAATACAAAAGGTCCGGCTGGACCCGACTTATCTTAATTCTTTTCGTTTCCATGAATTTTATTATGTTTTCTACCAATTTTATGAATGGGGATTAAAATGACTAAAGCTGTGTCTCACTTTCCATTTCCGTGGTCAATTGTAAATTGATTCAACACCATAGGACAATTTGCCATATGCTTTAGCCTGTCCGTGTCATGTCATCCAATGCTAATACTAGGCAAATCAATTTTTTGTGATATCTCCACAACGCTTGGTCCGATTTTAAAAATTCAACTATCCACGGATTCAGAAAAAATAGGCGGCTACGACTACCGGCGTGAATTGCCTCAAAAATTATACCAAATTAATGCAAAACAAAATCCTTCAGTTTTATTTACCTCATTCGATGTAGATTTAGTTGTTGAGGGTGAATTATGAATATATTAAATAAATGAATTAGTCAATAATTATTAAACATTTTTAATTCTAATCTAATCTATACTAACGTTCATTTGTTCGGTGGGGTGGGGCAAGTTGAGAAAATTGAAGATGACTTAATCTTCTGACACTTTGATGTACATATTTGTTAGCATCCATTGAGCCCAGGAAAGTTTATTTGATGGTGGACAAATTTTGGACTGCAAGAATTGAGTGTAGGCCACGAGGATAGGAATTAGGCCAGGAGGATGATTTTCTCTGAGACATTCTTCAGACTCATCACATTGCAATGGATAAAATGTGATCTCATCTTCCAATCTACGAAGATCGAATGATTTGTTGCAATTTCTGCATTTTCCTTTCCATTTGGTTGTTTCTTCCACAATGCATTTTTCAAATTCAGTGTAGCTGAATTGATCCGTACAATATGGACATCTGAATCGCATCGGCAAATCTTTTTGCCCAAGGTAAGACCAATTATTTGAGCAAGGAAGACATTGGCAGTAGAACTGGTACAATTTTTGTAAGGTATCCCGTCGAAATTTCAAACTATGAACTGTGAAGTCAATGCCATAGCTCATGAACAGTTCATCTCCTGGGGTCAAGTCCCTTGAGGCTATGATGGCTGTTTGACCATTCATCAAAATAGCTCGACACACATTCGGATCGCAGGAATGATTCATCAGACTCACCAGTGGATAAATCCCAGTTTTAAAAACACCATTGTCTTTTTCCTTATCATTTTCAGAAATCTTGGCCATGTGATGAAGGGTAACCAAATTCAAAGGACAGGAAATGGCATTGTGAAGTGCGAGGGAAGCAACAAAGTCTTCAAATCCTTCAGATTTAACTTCATCAAAGAAATTTGTTCTCGTCCTCAAAATATCCACAAATGAAAGTGCTGCTAGGATGAGTTGTGGCAATTTCTCATTGTTTCTGGTATGGGCAATCAAATTCAATACTGTCAAATAGGATCTTCCCTCGTATTTCTTTGTTAGAGGGTCAAATCCAAGATCATCTCTGAAATCTCCGTATGTCTTTGAGCCAGAATAAATTTTGTACAATTCACTTGGTCCTGCTTTGCAAATTGATTTGAATCCAAGATGAATATTGTCATCAACATTTGTTCCATGGAAAAACGGAAGGGCTGGACATTCGTACAAGTGTCCTTGGTTCATATCAGCCAATCGACATTCCACACTGCAGTAGGCAGCCTAAACAAAAAATTACTTAATAATTAAATAGGAACATTTTTTTAATATTTTCCTTACAAAAACACAATTAGGACAAGGAATTGTGGATTTTATGCGTTTTGAGCATCGCCAACAATGAGACATGCCCCATGTAAGTCCAGCTGTTAATGTTGAAACGTAAGGATCCTCAATCATCAGAGTTGTTCCTGGAAATAACATTAAAATTTTAAATTATCTTGGCAACTATACATATTAATTAATTTGTTTAATTTACCAGCTGGAATAGCCCCAGTTGCAAATACTCCTCTGCTATTTTGTCCATCCCTTTTAATTTCTATCAAATGTGATCCACCTGGAATTAATTGATTTTCTTTTCCTTTGAGTCGAAACACAGTGTTTTTACGAAATTCTGCATTGGAAATTAGTCGCGGATCCTTTGTCTTCAGTTTTTCATATTTTGCAATAGTTTCACATTTGAGCAAGCGAAGACGTAATTCTTGTGTGAGTGACTCGGGACAAGTGAAGGACAATCCAACTTTGGTATCAAAAATGCACTCATCAAAGTGGTTCAAATTGAAGAGAAGAGAAGAACGTGCTCGGCAAATTTCTCCAAGCATTTTTCCAGATTTGGCGAAACAAACTGCCAAATTATAAGCACGCAATGCCATTTGGAAATTTAGTTCATTTTCAAATTTCATTGCTTTTGCCATGAGCATGTGAGCAATTTCATCATTTTTAGAAAGATCTAGTTGAAGAAAAGTTGATTAGTCCATGACAGCACTTTTTTAGCTTAGCCGTGGTCCAAATTTTAAATTATAATCTAATTACTTTTTTCACACAATTTCATGGCTCCTCCTAATTCTCTGGAAGAGAATAATGGACGAATAGCTTGCACCATTTCCAAATGATTTTTTGACTTTTCAACCCTTTTCTTCATCTCAGCTTTTCCAAACTGTGAAATTTCATACTCAAAAATAAGCTTTTCACATCCACTTAATGCAATCTCAACTAATGTTTCAGATTCAACCTTCGCCTCTCCTTCTTTTGACCAGCTAGGAGCGACCTAATAAATCAAAAATATTAATCAAATATTGAATACAACGTAGCGTAGGTTCTAAATTACTCACATTTTTGAATGGCATGATTCAAAATTCAAAATGTTTCAAATGAAATCAGATCCAGACTTCCTGTAATCGAATCAACCTCTGGTTGAATTTAACCTTTAGGCTAATGGTGGTACTTGATGTTATTTTCCGCTGACCTTGATGAGGACTAAGGGCTGACGGGTCAAGAAGAAGAACTGATCAAAGTCAAACGGTGAATGAGAACAAGACCATACATCCGTCAAAATTCAAATCCTTGTTCATTTCCCTTAGCTTTCCTAAAATCCCCTTGTTGCCCCACACTGCTATGCATTCGTATTCATTGATTCCTCACTTCTTTTTTTATTTTCATGTTGCAAAACTTCTGATAATGCCTTAAAATTTTGGAATATGAATAAATAAATTTAATCAAACTCTAATGAATGATGCTGTGATTAGATTTATTCCATGCCGTGTGAGTCAGGCTAATCAATATTCAATACATCTGCATTTGCCATTATCAATTGAATGACACTTGTGAAGATCTGCATGCATAAGACTCACGTTAACTTTTGGCTTGACCCACACCTATCAAGGAAGGTCAATCACCTGGGTCAAAATAATCCCAAGACTTTTCCATCCAACGAAGGATTGAGCATTGCCAGTCATCCGACCCATATGACTATATTTTATGTCATCATCTCTTCCATATGTTTTCATTCTGTGCTCTTTATCAAAATAATATTTATCATTATCATTCCACTCTGCATCAATAAGTACTTTACATTTTCCACTCGTCTCGTTAGTTGACAGATATTCACTCTAAGCTCCGAGTGAACAAAAATATCATTTTTTTTACAAATAAAATGTTCTTGGTTTAAAATGTCAAAAAATCGTGGGATATTGATATTTGTACTAACTTTATTCATTGTCTACATATTTAGTGATTTGTTTAAATTGTGTGGTTGTATGTTGAGCTGTTTACCAGCATGGATTCCATTTTTAGTCACAGAGTGTGAAATTTGGTATGAACTTGACCAAGGAAGTCCAATCGATATTTTACCATGTCCTCCATTTGCTCATCAGGCTAGCAGAGATCCACGATTTAAAAAAAGTAGTGGTGGAACAATTTTAAATTTTTATCATCCTGGTGGTCATGAATCCTTTCGTCAAAGTCCACCATCCCCATCAGGGGGTGGACAACAATGTGTTTACGACGCTGGAGGAAGACTTGTCGTTGGAAGACCTGGAGGAGGAACAGCTGATGTCGTGAGTCCAGAAACAAGTTTTTTTCGCCATTGGCTAAAGGATGTTTTGCCTTGGTGCAAATGTTGTCAATCCAATGATCATCAAGGACCAAATTGTCGCAAATATTATCTCAAAAGAAAATCTGACTCTGGATATTCATATACAAGCCCAGCAAACATCTTTAGTGTCATTAATAATAAATATTAATTAGGCATTTCGTATAATTAGTCTATAATTCCTGAAATGAAAAATAAATTTATTATTACAACCCACACTTGATGATTTTTCCATGTGAATGTGAATAGTCAATGCGAATGAACGAATAATCCCAAGGTTAAATCATCAGTTAAATTTTTTGTTGCTCCTCATCTGTTCCCATATGGTCTAATGTTATAATCTAGCTTAGCATAGCATAGCATAGCACTAATGTAGTAGTATCTCTGTATTGTGTAAGTTATCTTCAGTTTTTATATCTATGTGCTCTGTTGTGTTGTAAATAAACAAGATTTGCTTGTACAAGTACGTACAGTGAAATCACATATCACACTCGTGAATTATTTTGATTGGGTTTAGTTTTATTACGTCTTTGCGTTCCTGCGCTTATCATCATGAGAGAAATTCTCTGAAGGATTAATTGTCAAAATGAAGACGAACCAACTTATCCTTGTATTTGCCTTGTTCATTTTTCAAATATCAGGTACGTAGTAAAATTAGGTCATGGTCAATGGTTATAATTAATTGCAGCATTTTGCATTAGAATTGGAATCTCTGTCCTGCTACAAATGTTTGGCCATGGAATGTGGAGGATCTTCCGAAGTTTGTGAATCTGTCCGAGTTTTCATAGCCAAGGAATTGAGGACTTATTATCAATTTGGTGAAAATTACCTGGAAGAATGTCCAAGTCCTTATGGTGATCAAAGTGAATGGAATAAAAGAGAATCCAAAACCTCAGAGTGTCAAGTGTCAAGAGATTCTGATGCAACTTGTGCCCTTGGACGAATTCGTGTGACGGCACTACCCCCGTCAGGGGGAAAAATCATAACTCATGCCACTATCATGGGTTGTGCTAGAATGAAATTATTAAAAGCTCTAAGCAAAGCTTACCAAGAATGTCATTCCATTACAATCAATTCTACAGGAAGGAATTCAGAATTTGAACATTATTTGGAAGTTGAACAATGCTCAAGATTATCCGACTATTGTTACACGCTCAATTATTGTGTTGCTCCTTCTTCTAGTGTTGTCAAATCATATCGGACCAATGACTCTTCATTTGAGTATGGGACAATTGTTGCCATCATTGTTACAGTTGCTGTCGTTTTTTTAGTCTTAATTGGTGCCCAATGGTGTAGAACGATTCCACTCAATCGTCTCATTAATTATTCACCACCTCAAACTCAAGTCATCATCACTAATGGACATGTTCAGCAATTATAAGAAAAACAACGTAAAAATAAAATTATTATTTGCATTACAGAGATATGAATTAATTTATTAATTTAATTTATTTGCAGGGGTGATGCACGGGAAACTAATTTATTACAAATAAAATTAAGCTGACTGATTAAATAAAAAGACTGAATCCTAACTTGTCGCATACTCAATTCAAAATTAATAAATTCATGTTATGTTCAATTTTACGTGTTATTTCTTTTGCCTGGCCTGGAAGATTCTTGGTCTAGTCAAAGTTCAGAAATTATTGCATATTAAATGAAGGCAGAACCAAATGAACAGACGGACCGAAGGGAAAAAGCCAAGCCAAGCCAAGCTTGAACTTATTTTTCTGTCCTTCTTCAGTCTCGTCTGGAGCTGGGCTAGGTCATTTTTCTAGTTTTCTCCTCCAGATCGAATTATTATTCCCAATGCCTTTGCCAAGTAGAAATCAAGGTCACCGTGACCGTGACCGTCGCCGTCGCAATGGACACACTAGTTCATTTGACGAATATGTGATTCATCTTCAGAATCAATACAAGGCATTGAAAACGACAATATTTGAGAAGAATTGGTCTCTCAAGTCCAAATCAAGGTTCAGGCATGACAAATACTCAGATTTCCAACTTCCATCTCTTCAACATTGTTTCAGACATCCTATTTGGAAAGTAAGTCAAAATCATTTCACTAGTTAATCATTTAATTGTTCATTACTCCAAAAATTGCCGTTGACTGGCCAGATGTGAGGGAATGAAAAACCTCAAAAATGGACTGAAACTTACAAAGGATAAATTGAATGAAATGGATATCAAAATCTGGCATACACATACAGCTCAAATGAATCCAAATTATTATCTCAAATTTTATTTACTTCAGACACACAACGCAGAGCTAGCATCAAGGGTAAAATCGTAACGTTCAATTTTATTCAAATTATTTTTACTGACGTTAGCTTGAAATTAAATAGGCTTGGGGTAAAATGATGGAATGCCTTGTGACTCAATCCCTGGTTCCTGATTTTCTTGCAAATGAAAATGAGTTGAACACAGTTCATTTGTGTGAAGCTCCTGGAGCATTTCTTGCTGCCATCAATCATTTTGTACACACAAAATATCCACAACTCAAGGTAAGCAATCAAAATTCAAATTCTTGGACTAATTCATGCTAATTGCATGCACATTGCACGCAGTGGACATGGTTAGCCACAAGCCTGAATCCTTATTACGAAGGAATGGATGTTGACTACCAAGTTATAGATGACACACTCATTCGTAAATATGTTGACAAATGGGCATTTCTTGAGGATAATACGGGAAATCTTCTGGACGGGAAGAATATGCAAAGTTTGATTAGTCAAGTCCACAAGAAATTTGGAAGGAGTGGTGTTCACCTTGTGACAGCCGATGGAAGTATTGATTGTCAAGTGGATCCAAGTGAACAAGAGAGTCTCGTGAGTCAACTTCAATATGCAGAAATAATTAGTGGACTCTCCATTCTGGGAATAGGTAAACTAATTATAAACAAATATAAAATCAAAAGTGTACTTATTCCTTTGCTGCTCATTTTTCATTCAGGAGGATCATTTATGCTCAAAATTTTTACATTTTTTGAATGTGCAACTATTTGTAACATTTTTCTTCTTTCCTGCCTTTTTGATGATGTACGTGAGCCAGCCAAAAATATTTTACTTACTAAAATTGGTAAGCTAATTAAAACTTATCTTTATAGGTGAATTTATACAAACCAGCATGTAGTAAAGAAGGGAATTCTGAACTGTATTTGATTTGCACTGGGTTCAATGGAAAACCAAAGGATTTTGATGTTTTATTCTTGGCACAAAATGGGTCAATCCACAACGCTTTGTTTCAATTTCAGGATATTCCTCCATTTTTTCTCAATCGTTTGTACAGAGCTGCTGATTTTTTCAAAACTAAACAGGTATGGGGTAATATGAGAATTTGATCAATTTGTGCTTTTTTAGTAATTCATAACTAAAATATTGGGTGACACAGGAAGATGCTATCAAAAGAAATTTGTTTAGTTATTTCCAATACACACCCAACCCAATTCACAGACATGTGCGAGAGGAACAAAGAGAAATTGCCATGGAATGGATGAGAAGATTTCAAATTGAGGATATGAATTCAAATCTTCGTCTCATTCCCTCCAAACAATTTAGTGTACGTATGTAAAATATTAATTTAATTAGTGTGTGTACTAAATTAAGGATTTTGCATTTATACACAATAGACTCGAGCTACTGAATTGGGAGCTGCACGTTTATATCATTTTCGTGCCCATGCTCCTGTTGACCTTTTGGAATTTAAAGAATGGGCCAAAGCTAGACTTGAATATTGTACCAAGAAAACTACAAAAAGTGAAGCAGTTACATTACTTGCTGAAATTCGGGTAAGAACATTTTTCATTTTGCAAGTATGCATATTGGTATAAATTAAATCCAATTTAATTTACTTAGGGAGCCCAAAGATTTAAAATTAGGCCGGCGGCAACAACGGTTGGGAAATCATTTAAGAATATTTTGAATTCTGGATTCTGCTTACCAACGCTGATGAGTTTACGAAATCAAATCAGAAATTTGGTAGATGCCCGTCCTTACTTGGTTCCATTTTATGAATTTGATGAACAACCACATCAACACTGTAGTTTGGCTGGGAATAAACAAAAAATCAATTCAATTGTTCGTAAATTCCAGGTAAAAATGAATTTTTATATGTATTTTGGCAATTTGGCATGGCATGTATTTTAGTCTCAATTTTCTTTACCCGCGCCGCGCCGCCTAGGAACCACACTACAAATCTTGGGATTTGGATGTCAATTTATGTTTTCATGAAACTCTTCACGATTTGACCTACACGATTGACATGGATTCCTTCTCAGATGGACTTGCACAGATCATTGAGGCATTGACTAACCTCAAGAAACAGAGTTCAATCTTCCTTTGTGAATATCCAATGCTGAGTAGACTTCAAGTTGGCGTCATTTTTGTCATTTCTTCTATCTTTAAAAAGGTAAAATTCAAACTTCAAAAATCATTTACGCATTCTTAATTTTATTTTTTTATTATCATTTAAGGTCAAAATTTCCTTCAGTACAGCTACAAAGCTTCATGGGATTTTCCTCTATCAATTTTTGGGTTTTGAATCCCAACCAGGTCTAAATTCTGCACTTTGTGACATTTTGAAGAATTTGCAAAGTTTAGAATACATGACAAAAGGCACCATGATGTTGGAATGCATTCCAACTGGTTTACTCACAGGTAAGTTTTACAAACACTAATTACCCGAATATTTTTTTACATGTCTATTATTTTTTAACTTGGATCAGGAGATTCGGATATGCTGGACAGTTTGAAAGCTTACAACGAAGTCATGATGGCGAGAGGAATCCGTCAACACGTTGAGCATATCCACGAAGCCCTTCTTAAAGATGAAAAGGCAAGAAAGAGGACAAAGAAAAATAATCGAGACACAAAATTCAAACGACAAAAATTGGCAGATTTTGATTCAGAATCTGAATCTGAATATGGAGTTTACGTGAAGAAGGTTTAAACATGTAGAACCCTGACCTTTGACCTTTGATGACTGACTTTTATGCTAATTACCAGAACTGTCACGGTACGACTTGCGATAGAGTTCGATAGTTTTAGTTTTTAGAATCTGGTTCAAGGTTATATTGTATGTTATAGTGGATTATGTCTGTTTTGCATGTTTTTTTTAAATCTGTGAATTAATTAAGTCCAGTTTTTAAGTTTTAAAGAATAACCTCGACGACGACATCAAAATTGGAAAAATACATAAGCACACGGGAACAATACTAGTGTTTTGAGTTTGTTAGTTTTACCGTGGGATTCATGAATAAAAATGAAATGATTAATTGCATAATGAGTATATAATTAGTTAATTGAGTACATTGAATGAGGATGAGCATTGAACCCAAGTCCCAGTCCAACTCCAAATAGGATGACAAATCCTGGAGATAAAGTTCAACTGTGAATTTTTCCGACCTGATAATTTTGCTTACTCGTGCAGTGCTGTGCGCTGATTTTGATATAATTCTGGGCGTTGGTTGCTGTTCTTTGATGTTTTGTTATGCTCTGACTACTGCACTGCAGGGAAAATTGAGACGTAGATGTGCATGTAGTAGCGCAAAGCAAAGCAAATAACATCAGGTGATCCAACCCTTCACTCACACTGCAAAATACAAAACCAAAAATTTTTATCCTTCCTGTTGTGTCTTTTTAATTTTTAACAATTCATCCCTACCTCAACGAGGTACGACGAGTATTTTAACCAAATTTATTTTAAACTTTGAGTGGATGAGGTACCCAGAAACTGAGTCACACAGACAGGAAGGAAGGAAGAATGCAATAATAGTAAATAAATTCATCTTCAGCTAATTCCATACCCCCTTTGCCTTGCGTGAGTGAGTCATTCAATTCTATTTATGTAATTTATATTAACTACTACGTCGTAACGCGACATGCTAACAAATTATTTCATCTTTGGACAATTTGCAGAGAGTCAAGTCACTAGTCAGTCAAGGTCAGCTCAGGTCAAAGTTTTAACCAACTGGATTTGTTCAAAATGATTTCCCGACTTTGGATGTTTTCCATACTTGGAGCTTTCCTTGGGATTTTAGGTTTTGTGACTGTATTAATTTGGCCTACCGTTCTTCATTCCATTGTATCCGGGGTAAGCAGGCAAAATTATACAATTACGACAAGCAACAGCTCATTTTTTATTTATTTTAATTTATTGTAGAGAATGGCGATTTCTAATAAATCTGCTAGCTACGAATCTTGGAAATCTACAACAATGCCTTTGAGAATGGAAGTATTTTTATTTAATTGGACAAATCCACATTTTACAAAGAATGGAAGTTTATTAGAAGTTCCAAACTTGGAAGAAAAAGGCCCTTATGTATTTCTTGAGCATCGAGAGAAAGTTGACATTGTTTGGAATGATGCAAATTCAACTGTGACTTATTTTCAAAATAGAACTTGGTTCTTTGACCCAATTCATAGCAATGGGACTTTGGAAGATAAAATCACAACGCTCAATGTTCCTGCCGTCGTAAGTTATTTAAATTTGTAATATTAATATTGAATATAATTTAATTTTGAGTTTGACTATTTCAGACGACTGCATTTGCAGTGAGAAATTCCCCAATTCTTGCTTTAATTGTGAATGGAGGATTTAAACTTCTTGGAATTAAAATTCCAGAGACACGTACAGTGGCTGAATTTGTATTTGATGGTTATAGCAATCCAATCATGGATATTATTGAATTAATCCCTGAAAAAGATAGACCATTTGTTGTTCCTTTCTCTAAATTTGGATGGTTTTTCACTGTAAGTGCAAATACATGATTTATATACACATTTATATACTGAATATATGAATTTATATGTAGAGAAATGGATCCAAGACATACGATGGATCATTTAACATGGAAACAGGAGCCAAAGATATTAATTTGGTTGGGAAATTGGCAAAATGGAATTATGAAAACAGAACAAATTATTTTCCATCATATTGTGGACTTGTGAATGGGTCTGCAGGAGAATTATTTGGTCCTGGAATCAAACAAAACAAACCAATCACATTTTATTCTCCAGACATTTGTCGTCCGATTGACTTGACCTTTGCCAAAGAATCTGTCGTTTCTGGGATTTCTGCATATCGCTATGTGTGGAGATCCTGCCATGTTTAAAAATAAAACTTCTGTCCCTGATAATTGGTGCTATCGAGGAGCAGATCCAAACGAAGGTCATCCAGATGGAGTTTTGGATATTTCAGTTTGCAAGTAAGTGCTGTGAATTTGACCTCTGACCCTTAATTTTTCTTTTATTGACTCAATCTGATTTTTGTTTATTATAGATGGGGATCTCCACTCTTTGTTTCCTTCCCTCATTTTTATAAGGGTGACCCGACTCTGAGGTCAGCTGTGAGGGGGATGAGTCCAGAACAACGTCTTCATGAGATGACGATGGACATTGAGCCCTTGACTGGGGTTCCTGTCTCTGCATCTGCGGGACTTCAGATCAATGTCCATATTCAAACAAATCCGCGTATCACGTAAGTAATACGCAATTTCATTTTAAAATTAGCCACGCGGGTTTTAATTAATGGATTAATTTGTTTGCTCAGATTGTTCGCGAATATGCCTGACTATTTATTTTCCTGCGATTTGGTTCAAAGAAATTGCATCTGTGGATGGAGAAACAGAAGAAGAATTGAAAGGATTGTCAAATTTAGAAAAAACTCCGTCAATCGTTGGTTACGTCATCCTGAGTCTAGGGGTCTACCATCCTCCTTGTCATTGGGCTCATTTGTTTGGCCAGAAAATATGGGGAAGGGGATGAGAGTAGTGGAAGAAATGGAGATGCATCAGAATATCTCGTCAGTCCTCCAACAGCCAATAACACAAATCACTCAGATGATTAAATCAAATCAAATTTACTACTACTTACAAAATCCAAGACTGAATTTCAAAAAAAAAAACATGTGATTCAACATCCTCCTCTTACCTTCTTGGGATTTTGTGCCAATGCTAATTTTGACCTTTGACCTGGATGTAAATAATTCTTATAGTAATAGAAGGAAGGTAAGGTAGCTCAACCTCATTTTTATTTTAATTTTAATTTTAGCATTCCATTCAGTCAATTTTAAGTTATTAGCTAAGCTAGTCACTCAAGAGCTAGAGGAATTTTAAATTTTGGATTTTAAGATTTTCTTTCATTTTACTTTGCTTCTGGCTCTTTTTTAATTTGATTTTAATTCATGAGTTTTTAATTTTCCAATGATTTTAATTTTTACCAGTAACAATTGCAATTTCTTCGGCTGTGCCGAACTGGACTAATTTTAATTTTTAGATTTAGTTTTAGCCTTTGGCCATACCATGCCCAAGGCTTGTGATTTTATTACCATTACAGTAATAGGGAAATAAGTAACAATAGAAATCGGAGCAAATGTAAGTTAAACATTCAATGTTGTAAGAGATTAAGACTTAGAAATTAATGGATCGTAAAAAATAAATTAAAATTAATACAACAAATAATAATTGGTTTGGGGGAAATAATTTGTATCAATCACCGGGTCGGGTCAGCTGAGGGTCAAGGTCAAGGTCAGTACAAGTTGTGACTTGTTTCTTGTGGGGGAAGGCTATGAGATAGCATGGCTTCTGTGACTTCTTCATCCTCATCATCAGCCTCATCCTCCTTCCTTTGAATGACCTCAGCAATTGGCGTCAATTCCTTTTCTCCTTGACCTTTGACCTCATTCTTCTTCTTTGCTAGTCTCCTCTCCACAATCCCACGCATCCAAAAGAAATCAATTAGAAAAAATACAATGCCAAAAATCCCAGCTGCAATTCCAAACCAACGAAATGTGAGTCTAGCTCCGATTTCTCCAAACATGTAACCTCCGATAAAACTTCCATTTCCTTTCCCTGTAAATATCAATATAATTGTTAGTCTGTCTAGTCTAAGGGGTCAAAGGTCACTCACCTAAGCTGTAGTGGAGAGAGCCCACAATGCCCGTTAGTGTTGCAAGTAGACCCGTAGGTGCCAACACGGCACAGTAAGTGGCAGCAGAAGTCCACATCAAATGATACGTAATTGCTTCCATAGCCTCAAAAGGAAAACACCAAAATGGGTTCCTACGCATGCGCAACGCCCAATTAATTAAATGATATTAAGAGTTGATTTATGAATTATTACTCACGTGATGTATGAATATCCAAAATATCTGACAAAATAAGTGAGGAAAGCAATGACAAGTAGATTGACTCTTCCTATTTTTGATACGATGGCTTCTGCCCCCCAGAGGAAAGGAAGTCCCGTGAGAGAACCAATCGTAAGAGTTAGGCCAAGAAGATAGTTTGGTGCATTGAGTTCTTTGAGGAAAATGAAGAGATAAGATTCCACAAAGCCCCAAAGGGAACCCAAAATAAAAACCATGATGAGAAATATAACGACTTCAGGGTATCTTAAAAGTTTTCCTCCATTTCTGTAAATTAAAACAATTAATTGGCGGTTAGGTTTAAATTTAAATTTTGCATTCGTTTTGACTCACTTGAGAAATCCTTTTTCTGGTTTTTCAACTTTGAGTTGCATGCAAAAATAAGCTCCAGTGTTGATGAGTAAAAGAATGTTGGACAAATAAAATGCTGGAGAATAATCTGTAAAATGTCTTCGTCTTGAAATTTGGTCAACAAGGACTCCAGCAATGGGTGACATGATGGCAAGACCTAAAATACTCCAAATCCTTTCTTTCCCATACTCTGCAGTTCCTGAAGCCTTAACGACGGCCAACGTCGTTGCATCCAACAGAGTAAAACAACAAGATGATAAAATATTTGCTACGATACGAATTGCAAAATAAACCCAAAATGTCGTAGGCTGATGACCTTTGACCTCTCTCATTCCAGACTCAAAATCCAGATTTGTTATGCATCGGACGGATGAAACGTTTTGGTTTTGTGGTCCAAGGCGTAAATAACGATTTGATACTCGAATAGAGCAATTGGCCCATCCTTCCATTTTTAAATGCAATTCATCATTTTCAGCTTCCCGCCCTTCATCTTCTTTTAGCTCCGCCCCTGAAACATCTTCTATCAATTCTAAAAGTCCAATTTCTTCCCCATCTTCTTCCTCTTCTGCTTCGTGTTTGTATTCGTGGAATTCAGGGCTTCGCCCTTGCTGCCCTTCGCCCTCTTGCCCACCTNCAATTCTAAAAGTCCAATTTCTTCCCCATCTTCTTCCTCTTCTGCTTCGTGTTTGTATTCGTGGAATTCAGGGCTTCGCCCTTGCTGCCCTTCGCCCTCTTGCCCACCTCCTAATTTCATTTTTTCACAATCAGTTAAGGAACGAATTGTGAAAGTGAGGGCAGATGCATGATGTTCATTGAATGGTTGACAGAGGGCGTGAGATGAAGGGAGGAGGAGCGTTTGATTCGTGAAAGGATCCCATTGGAGCAGAGTTTGCCCGGGAATTCTTACATCTCTATAAATTGGGACGAATAGAAGAAGAGTGTGGAAAAGACCACAACCAATCGTAGCCAGGACAAGGACAGGCTTGTATTGACCCCATTTGTCTGCCAGAAACCCTGAAATTATAATGCAAGCAAATTTAATTTAGTTTAATTCATTGAGCTTGTTTAGCTCAATTTATATAAAATTAACATCAAGGTCAAAATATGAATTGATTTACCCATGAGGGGAGGTCCAATAAAAGTCGTGAAGGGAAGGACAGCATAAATCACAGCCACTTCCTGGATTGAGATTCCAATGTCCTTCATATGAATCGTCAAATACGGAAGAATTGCAGACATTCCTAATCAAAAACAAAAAGTAACAGGTAAAAAATCAAAAAAAAATGTCATACA
Organism: Thalassaphorura encarpata; assembly: GCA_009869925.1. NCBI lineage: Eukaryota > Metazoa > Arthropoda > Collembola > Poduromorpha > Onychiuridae > Thalassaphorura > Thalassaphorura encarpata. The sequence continues at coordinate 1,170 of WJEZ01001319.1, read as the reverse complement.
TATGCCTGAAATTATTTAACAACAAGAATGAGGATGGATTTTTTATCACGGGAAAGGACTACGTAAAAATGACGCTAATTAGTAGCTCAATTTTTATCAGCTTCCTCATGTCAAATCTCATTAGCTTAGCCAGCCAGTAGCCTCGAGTTCTATCTACGTGATTTGTACCGCGTAGGCACATGCAGTAGACGAAATTCCTTAAGTTTATTTCTACACTTGAAACAAAATTTAAAAAAAATTAAGCTTACCTCCATAGAACAAGAATAAATTAATTTTGAGTGGAAGTGTTTCTCGATTTATGATGACTCTTGTTTTTAATTTTTTTGTTGCATTTTTTGTCTTTTCTGAAGAAATTGAAGGAAGTCTGAGTCGAAAAGTCGGGGGATGAGGGTGATCAGGGGCAGGGGTAGTTTTTCCATCCCCTCCTCCTCCATCTTCTCCTTTACTCTCATTGGCTGAAACTGACGCAGGCGCAGTGTCCATTTTGAAGTAAACAAAGGAAAATGAAATGTGAAATTGAAGTTAAACTGGAATTAAAAACTAAGTAAGATATGGGGGTTGATCGTCAGCAAATTGAATTCATGGTTGTTGAACCAAGCGTCAAACTCAAAATCACGACTAAAACTAAAACTAAACTTGGTTCAAGACTAGCTCAGCTAATTGCACTTGTCTCACAAGGCTAATTAAATTCTCATCACACACACACAGATACGAAAGGCTGATCCAATTCGTTCCTCTCTCTTTTAATTCTGAATGATTAATTCTAATTTATTTTTATTTGATTGAGTGGAGTGTCAAAATGAAATTCCTATCCAATGGAAAATCACAATTCACAACCAAGAGCAAGACTTGACCAGACTATAGAATAAAATGGTTGAGTTTTGGTAGTAGTAGTAATACGTATTTGTGATAAGGTGTCTGGTGTGAGATAGATTGGATTAACAACAACAGGACATGACGGATTTAGTATTTGATGATGATGAAAGAATTTTACTTTACACGTTTACTCAGCTATCCCGAATGAAAGTGTGATAACAAAATTTTGTAGTCTTTGAAGTCCAATACACTGTCACAGTGTGTCTGACTACAAAGCAAACCATAAAATCAAATCTCATTTAGTTTACAGTCCAATGCAGACCAAGAAAAAGTTCATTAGTAGTCAGCCCACTG
>WJEZ01001318.1:0-18312 GCA_009869925.1 Thalassaphorura encarpata | reverse complement strand
ACCACGCCAACTGATCCTCGAGTTAAGCGCTGATACTTTGCATAAAGGTTCACTCCACTATAAAACTAAGATTTGCAAAATATTAGCTGCTGTCGTTGAGTCGCGCGGCTGTAGTGCGCAGTTTAGTTTTTGCGCGCGGCCAAAATCTTCATTTTTCTCCATTACGTTCTTATGGAGAAAACCCAATTTACAACATTACGCGAGATAGGGAGTAATACACAGGCAGAGATGATTATTCCTTTCATTTCTTCCTTCTCACTGGTGCTGCGATACGGTGTGCAGTGACTTATACTTCTATGTGATTTACCCATCAATCGAAATACAACAACAATATTCATTATAAAAATAAAACACAAGTATCTGCTTACCTAATCATGAAAATGAAAATCCTTAACTTAACGAAACTGATGAAGAGCTCTGAAAACTAAACTTGAACTGATGATAGAATTATTATGTAAAACTTGTCTCAGATTCACTGGACATGTGTTCGTGATAAAAAAATTCTAGGTATTATTTTTCGGCCAAATAAGTATTCAAAATTTGATATCATATCCTTTACCTATGTACTAGAAAGTGGCTATACCAGTTGTCCTATAATACATAAGAGCATTTCCATAAGCTCTTAATTCCGAATTCTGAGAAATCCATTTGGTGTAGTGAATGAATGGGTTATAAATAAACCATGTGTAAGGGAAAACTCAATGGAATAATCTCTAGCTCTGCCTGTGTATTATTCCATGTGTTTTATTTTTATAATGGATATTGTTGTTGTATTTTGATTGATACGTAAATCATATAGAAGTATAGTCACTGCACAGTGCACACTGCACTGCAGCACATGTGAGAAAGAAGAAGTGAAAGGAATAATCCCCATCTCTACCTGTGTATTACTCCCTATCTCGCGCAATGTTGTAAATTAGGTTTCCTCCATAAGAGCGTAATGGAGAAAAGCGAAGATTTTTGATGCGCGGAAAAACTAAACTGCGCGATGTGGCCGCGCGACTCAACGACAGCAGCTAATAATTTGCAAATCTTAGTTTTATAGTGGAGTGAACCTTTTTGCAAAGTATCAGCGCTTAACTCGAGGATAGGTTGGCGTGGTTCCCTTGTGAGCTTCGACATAAATCATATCCAACGATTTTTTCGTGTAGAAATCCGCCAACTCCGAATCCTAACAATACAATTATCACATTACCACATTTTACGGAATTATTAATTTTTATCATATATTACCACTATCAGCAACCCTTCGAAACGACCACATGTCATTCAATCAACCCAGCCACCCAACCACACCACACAATAACGTAAAATAGTTACAAACAATAACTCCAACTCATGAGACACCAACCACCAAACCCAATTTTCCAAAGCAATATCTCACAATAGGGAAATAAGCCAACCAAAATTTCAAATTATCATAACAATTTAAAAACACCACATTCATTTCTTTCCACAATAATTTCACAATTTCCACAACATTCCCTATTACAACGCCATACGACAATATTACCGATTTACTAGAATTAACAAAATAAAAGACAACGCAAAAGACAACTGCAAAGTCTCGACCGGTACGACTGACCACTTCTCACTCTGAATAAACCTTTCATTGCGACTCAGCCCGCCAACCATCGCTACATCATCATTGCTATTGATATTCTTTCCCTTATTTCATTCGCATACACAATTTCTTCATCCACAGACTTACGTTGCACACATAACTAACTAGCTCACAATTTACTTACGTTACTTTCTAATAAGGAATCATGCGTATCCAATGTCACCTCAGGTTAATTATGTCTATAATGAAACTGTTCATCATCAAACGCTAATACTTTCACACATATTGGGTGTGTTTTATTGGGATTTGGGAGAGAAGAGCCGGGAGAGGGAGATTAGTGCCGAGGTCAAATAATTAATATGGGATGGCATGGGGACTCTCTTCTCTCCCAGCTCTCCCAACTCGAGAGCTGGAAGAGCTGGGAGAGCAAGTGACATTCTCTCTGGGTTAAACTTTTGTCCCAATAAAACACGCCCATTATCATTAATTAATTCATTCAAATATCATTCATTTATGTATTTCAATGAATTGAATACTTAAAAAATTTTACCACATGCTCTCAATCAATTATTACATATCATTTTTCAAAAATATACTATCGTATGAACAAACAATTATATTTTCACTTATAAGCCTACAGATTACAGAAAATAGTTAACTCTATCACCAAATATTAACTAATATTCTCCACTCGCATCATATTAAAAATTACAACAATGACAAACACCAATCATAAAAGCATATAATCAAAACAGAAATTTTCTACATAACATGCTACGCAGAGCCATCACCCTATTCCTTCAAAATCAGATAAATAATGCTACCAGACGCCCGAAATAACATCTCCAATACGAATCAAAATTAATAACCAAACATCATATGACGCATTTTGTTTTCAGTAAACACAAAGAGTTATCAATAAAAACGAAAGTCTAAACATCAAAACAAGCCAATCCAGGTAATAACATTCTAAAAACATATTTCGTAGGGAATTCCCAGTTTGGCTATAAACATACAACACTAAATCAGTTCTAATCAACAAATCAATATTAGTCTCATATTTTACACCTGATCATACGCGTTTATTTTATTATTATTATTTAATTCGAGGTAAGTAAGCCAATTAAAAATAACCTTCTCTATTTCCAATCACTATCAAACCATGATGTGTCATTTCCCGTTTTATGACTTCTTTCCCGCAGTAATTCCTTCTGCATCACTTGACCAAACCGGCCTCCTTGGCAGCTTCGTATATTACGTTCAGCATTCGTTCATTTTCCACTTGAATGTCAAGTATGCTTGATAAATTGTCATTCCTGTGCTCAGTGTAATTTTTATTGGACAAATGCAGTCTTTCGTCAATTTTACTTGTAAAATCTGTGAACACTTTGTCGCTAACATTCACATTAATTTTATTAGAAATAAAAAATATTTTTTTCATTTTTTGGATATTGGGCACCCAAAATTGTTGTATTGGAAAGTGTTCCGGAAAAGTTGCATTTTTTTTCGTCTTCAGTCAAATTGTGAAAACAATAATATATTATGCTTTTTTCCCTGCCATTCCTATGAATGAATGTTAATTCCCCATCCGGGTCACTGCGAATATTCCCGTTGGCAATTTTTAGTCAGCTTTGCGACAAATATGTGGCAACCCTTTTGCCTGTTACATTTACATAACTGTCCTTACATTTTCTGTAGTCGTCAATTGGGTCAAAACGTCCTATTCTGGCGTTAAGGTCTCCTAAAATGATCTCACTACCCTGCGTTAAGCCGCTTATCTGTTCAAATAAGCGTTTAGTATAATACTTCTGGGTGTTGGTAGGTAGAAATTAACAAAAAAAGTATTTTGAATGAAAGATTTTTTAGGTTCAATTTAAAGATCATGCCAATGTCATTCTTCTAAATAAGATGAAAATTGCCTTTGAGGCGCCTCACACATGGAACACACACATGGAACGTCTCAGCTAGACAAAAAATATGAACGTCATTCTTAGTGAGTTCGTTAAAAATGTTGAATTACCTGTTACCTATTCCGTTAATATTGTAATACATAATCTCACATATATGTTGATTCGCGTTCGGACCCTGATCCATAAGTCCGTGGTGATTGTTGATGTTTTGTTAAGTATGATGTGGGTCGCCGCTCTCCTATGTATTGGTGGGGTTGGTGTCGTCCATTAGTTCGATGGATTCTTGCTGCAACGGGGTTGTTGTGGGTGGAGCTGGGGGACCAGTTCCCCATTCTCCAGTCCGAATGTGTTTTTGTCATTAACAAAAGACTTCCGGGACCACAGAACTCTCACTTTATGTCCTTGGCCTTCCTTGTCTTTCTTGATTACAATCAATTTAGCATAGTCCAGGCTAGTTTCCTTGCAGAGGTCTTCTTTGATGTAAAGACGATGGTTGGCCCTCATTTTTTTCTCCCACACAAGTAGTTTGCCTCTTTCGTAGATGAACTCCAGAACCACTTGTCTTGGCTTGCCATAACTTAGGGCGCCCCTACGATACACAGTATCGATGACTGGAGGCGTGATTCCAAGTTGACTAGCAAGGGTATTTTTGATAGCCAACCTGGGAGAAGTTTCACTCTCATGCCGTTGCTCTGGAAATCCAGATATCACGACATTACGACTTCTGCATTGATTTTTCAAAAATTTAACGTAGTCTTGCAGTTTTCTGATCAATACTTCGTGCTTCTCACATTATTCTCTGAATTCTTTGAGTGGACTATCTTCTCTTCTTCTCTACTTATCTTGTATCTTGTCGAATTTCGCGTCCAGCTTCACGTTTAAATTCGCATCCAGATTACACAGGAATCTTGATATCTTGGCCCATTCTGTTGAAGTAGCTGATTCCTATGAGGGATTGTTGTCGATTTTGTTTATCTTGGCTTTTGGGCGCCCAGTACAGTCTTCTGGGTTTGCGTCATCATCCGAGTCTGTTTTATACACTTTGTCAGAATCATCGTCATTTAAGTCCTCATTTTACTCGTTCCTCTGGACTGGAGTATTCTCCTTGACGGGTGTACGGAGCATACTGTCTATAGTAAAATTGTTTTGAGGAGTAAATTATTCCTTTTAGGATTAAGCAATTTTTTACGCTATGTAACTTGCTTTAAAATGCGCTCGCGTGCCCTCCAGCATATGATTTACCAAGTTAATTTGTCAATTTAATGACCTGCGCGGGACGAGCAGTAGCGTTATAAGGCCACTACCCAGCCCCACCTTCAAATTACGCTCTGCAGGTGGTGTGGGTCTAGAAATCTAAAAAAAAGATTCCTATAATTAGAATCTCATTATGGTCGTTATGGCGCGTAAAATTCAAAAAACTAGAGTTCCACGAGTCTCATTATGCTCCAAAAACGATCATGGCGCGCAAATTTTAAAAAGTCGTTATGAGTTCAAATTTGCTGCAAAATAAAGAGCATAGCGCGTAAACTTTGAAGAAGTAGATCTGAAATTTAGATCTATTTAAAAAAGTAAAAGAGAAAAACTAAGAAATCACTGTAATAAATAATAATTTTATCATAGCACATGGAAGCTAAAGATTTACCAATAATCTTAAAGAATTTTGGACACATCAACCTAGCATTCAGAAATGAAATGTAATTACATAAAAATTAATGTAGTTTAACTAATAATTAGTCTAGACAGCTTTAAAAGCATCGTTAGTCTTTGACACATGACAAAATAAGGCATTAAAGTAACCATTACGCATTTTTCAAATTCATTTGCCTTTTTAATTAAGCCAGACAAAAACACATCCTTTTGAGAATTTTCATTTCTTCCTAGAATTCATTCAATTATCACATCTATTTAATTATGATTCGTGCACTTTATGACAGATCTGATTGCAAAAAGAAGATTTTAGAACTTATTGCAAACAAAATAAATGCAAACATCAGGAAGAAGCGAAAGGAATTGGATAAAGACAATTTCAACGCTCATCATTCCGATCAAAAAGACGAACGAACTCTCAAATTCCAAATGAGCCAGAAAATAAAACTAGAGTCAGCTACGACGGAAGAGAGCACAGACCCCATTGTCAAAAATTCTTCTAATGATACTGCAAATCCACAAGTCCCAAACCATCAAAATTATTCACCAACACAAATTCTTTCAGAATTGTCTCTGGTAGAATTAATAAAGATGAAGGATAATTTAAAGAGAAAATTGAAAAAAGTTAAACCGAAAACAAATTATGCTGTGAATCTGTTAAAACATCCGAAATGGTAATGATCATATTCTTTTAATACAACTTCGCATATAGATATTTCCATACTCATTTACAATATGTTTTTTACAATACTTTTTGTTTTCAACTAAAGAAACATTTCATTCTTGAGTCTGATGAGTGGTTTCCGTCTGAAGGAAATTCTGACTAGACAGACACTGATTCCAATTCAGATAAGAATTGGACTGAAGATGAAGTTTATTCAGATTTTAGCGATAATGAGTCCGACATATTGGATGTTCTCCAATTTGATGACTATAACGATTCAGAATCTGAAGAAGAAGATGACGAATACGATGACGATGATGAAAATTTTGATGACAATGATGATGATGACAATGACGATGATGACAATGATGATGCTGATGAATTCAACATTGCTCGAAAGATAAAACAAGAGGAGGATATTTCATCAGACAATTCTAGCTCTACGATTACGCTTGTAATTCCATTTGACCAATATGAAGGTAATTAATTTTTGTTTGATAAAAACTCTAGGTTTATTTATAATTGTCGAATTTTTGCATTATTTTTTAAAAATTCTTTTGGAGTTTTTGAAAACAAAATAAAAACTGTACATTAATTCTAGCCTTTAAAGCATTGATACAATTATTAACCTCTATGTAATTGGGTTTTACCTTCAAGTTTAATATTAAAAAAATATTATTATTAAAAAAGCATGTATTACATTTCAACTTATTGAAGGTTTTTTAGCAGAAATAAAAATTGAGCGTAAAAACTTTGTCTGGCTTCAGAATATTTTTAGTCACAAAAAACATCACGTTTAGAATCAAAAATTTACTACATAAAAAGAATGGAAACATAAAATTCGAAATACTACAGTAGAATTGAAAACTTGAGACTAAGAGCTGAAATTAAAAACATGAAACTTCTTATTCATTCCACTCTCTGCAATGAGCATTCGAATTAATTTAAACAAACGTGTGCATATGAAAATATAACGCTATTGCGCATAAACAGAACGTGTAGTTCAGTAAAATGAAAAGAAAGGGGTTAGTTGTTAGCGCTCATAAACTGTTGTACTAGCCATTCCAGACCACAACAATGACAAGTCAATATTTTGCAGTAATTCACGTGATTTATTGTGGTTGTATGTTGTATGTAGCTGTTTGTAGGGTGTGGATTTCAAACTCTAAATTATTAAAAAGTAAACTGTAAGAAGGACAATTAACATTGAATTGAATCCTTATCATACAAAAAATTGGATTACGATTTTACTTGTTAATTATCCTACTTTAAATGTTTATGATTTAACTCTTTCATCTCCTAATTTATCTCAACATCTTACATGAAAGGCAGTTCCTTGCGCATAGCTGAAACGTGCTAGGGATAGCTCTGCTAAGATAGCGATGCTAGGGATAGCGCCGCTAGGGTGCCTAACTCTAAAAAGTATAAAAATAGAGAGAACTCAGATACATGATCAGTAGAGATCAAAGATTGATCAGAGACGCATCTTTTCCCGCTCAACTTCTTGTGCTCCAGTCTTTTCCTGCTCAATTCAAATCATGGATACTACAGGTAAATTTGATATTGGCGAGACATAATTTAAAAAAAAGATTATACCTTCATCTTTCTGTTTAGAGAACAACCACACATGTGCTGAACGTAATGGTAAAATTATAAAGAGACGTTCAAAAGTGCAAAAGATAATGAAAAAATTAGAGACAGGAAACAAATGTGAAGAATGTCAAAGAACCTTTTCTCGTAAGGATAATTTGAAAAGACATAGAAGAACGCATCTTTGGGATATTTGTAAACAAACAGACTTCCAACTAAAGCAAGTACCACTGGGAAATCTTAAACTGTCATGTGTACTTGATTATATAATGAACCAGTTAGGAGTCGTTATAATTGATGAAGAATGTACAAAGGTAGGATGTATTTATATTTCTCCACTTAAAATTGGTTCGGAACGGTCAGCTTTATTCATTCTTCAGACTCAGCACTGAATGAACTTACGATTACAAATAAGTTGAAATTTAGGTTCAAAATGGTTTCTATCCAAATTCTATTATATTTTCTGCTAATACAAGCTGGTGAGTGCTCATACTCGACTCTGCTACTAGAATAATTTAATTTGAGTTATACGATTTGGGAAGTTTTTGCACAACTTGAGATTGAGAAAAAAAATTTTTTGGCATCACTTTCTTACAGGTTCAATCAAGACAAATGCAAAATCTTGCCCTTGCAAAGTCTGCATTGCCGCATCTTGCAAATTCGGCTATGAATTTGCAAAACCCGTCGCCACGAGTTGTGTATATCGCCATGAGCAAAATAAGGACTTCTTTTTTGCATACAGAGCAACTCAATGCATAGATTTACCCGTCAGGTCAGATTGAAAATTTGATTTAATGCATTATACTTGTGGTTTAATAATTTAATTAATGCAACTACTGTTGTAGAGAGAAGGGATTTTAAACCCTGGTGAATGTATTTGACTATTTTACCCAAGGCTATCCACTACTTTCAGCTCCACTGCACTTCCTTCTGAAGAATTAGTCACAACTAGCGACGCGATTAGGATTGTACCACCAACTGCAACTTCAACAACCACAAGTCGATCTGGGACAAAGTCGCTGTCAAGCTCTCCTCCCAGTTAGCACGGGTGATACAAATAATAGAATCCATAAATACTTTGATGTAAATATCATATGGAAGGAATTCCCCAATGATTGAATTTATTCATAATTTTAGAGCAAGAAATACAAGTTTGATAACTTTGTTGCCGGCAGAGATTTCCACATCCTCCGAACGAGGGTTCAATTTTAGTGATTATATTGATTTGGAAAATCGGTTGAAATACGCTGGAATGACGTAAGTATTAGCTTAAAGGCAGAAACAGTAACCAATTTAGTAACTGCAGATGTTGATGACAATAGAAAATGTAAACAATTGCAGTTATTCACCAAACTTACTGAAGCCTGAAATTGTCCTCCCATTTGCCGCCAGATTCATTACCTGCTTCCTTTTGATCGCAGTTTGTTGTTGTGTTGGATCCTGCATTCGTGCTTCAGTACGACGGCGGAATGTCCAGGATGTTGAGCTTCCAAATTTCAACGTAACTTATGAACTTACTGACCATGCAAGAATTAAACATAGATAACTATTTCTAATTTTTTATGCGGTGCTCTTCATTTTACTACAATTTCATTTTTAATTGAATATGTTTTCACAGACTGAACCCTAACGATGAAGATGTGACTGGAGAAGAAATAAGAGACCGCCAAGAAACTTCATTGATGACACGTTATAACACTAGGAAATAGTCCATGTGAATATATTGCTAGTTTTGTCAGTTTCGACTGAATGTTTTTATGAATGCCAATATTTTGAGTGAACTTTGTTAGTTNCACTAGGAAATAGTCCATGTGAATATATTGCTAGTTTTGTCAGTTTCGACTGAATGTTTTTATGAATGCCAATATTTTGAGTGAACTTTGTTAGTTTACAATGTGAACGTGAATTTCAGCTAATTTTAGTACTAACACATTTAAATGCAAAAAAATAATTGAGTTCGCGGAGATTGTGCTGATTTTGATCGAATGATATTTAGTGGGTAGTGCTATTGACATGTTTACTTCACTTTATTAGTATCGGTCCGTTCTAACGCTAGAAAATAACGTAGTACGTCCAGAAAGTGTTGATTTTGATTGATTCATGTAAATATTTTATCAAAGTTTATTTTATTGGATTTGCGAACAATACAAATGCCATGCTTTCTGAAATTCTTAAACTGATAATTTGAATCCAAGGCAGCAATTAAGTTAGGGATAATTTGTTAACTTAGGTTGAATATAATTTTTTTATTGAAAGTGTAAGATTTCTTTTTATTTCACTTATAGTTGTATGTACTATGTACTGTTGTACTATGACACATTTCAAGGCAAGTAATTAATTCATTTCAATCCAAACAAATTTTTGACTTCATGCAAATTCTAGTAACTTTGAATGATTGTTCTGTGAATGAATGAAGTTACAATTTATCATTACTTAGTTTGATAAATAAGTTAGTGATTGTTTGTTAAAAGCAATGTTATATTCGCTGCTTCGGTTTTTCACGTTGAAATGATTTTAAGCATTAAACATTGGACTGCACCACCATTTTCGTACGTTACGGTACGTTCGGGACGAACTCGTGTAGAATTTTGGGAACCTAGTGCCTGAAAGTACTGTTCATGATTTCATGATTAACTTTTACTTTTGAATCAACTTCATTCAAGCCTTCCAGCAGAGACTCTTACGAAAGAAAAGTGAATTCAAATACACTACTCAGTAGAATCGTAGAAACCGGTGCAGTCGTATTAAAATAATTAACGATTTACATGCCCTACTTCCACCTCATACTTCCATTCGTACTGCATGAATGTTCTGTTCTTCTAGAAATGATTCTCTAGGTAATTCTGATCACTAAATTTTGCAAAGTTGATGAAAGGATCTCCTAAGGAGTAAAAATTTGGTGCTAAAGTTCCATGATAATTGCAAGTAAGTTGAATCGTCTTGACTAAATCTCAACTAAACTAAATATGTGTTCTAGTTCTATAATTCTAGCTGAATTAACAATGTCTTACTTGCTTCACCCATTTCAGCAACTGTTACTAAAGTTGATTTTGAACTGAACTTATGCGTTTGGAAAAGAATTAATAGACGAACGCAAGAAGGTTTCCACAGACTAAATCTGGTCTCCAGGTGAGGAGGTTTAACTGCTCCTATTTTTGAATACCAAGTTCTCCTATTTCTTCGACTGCGTATCCGATGTGGCTCCCTTAACAAGATTCAATTTCTACGAATATGTAGTTTGGTCTGAACATACAAGATCAAGTCGAAGAATTCTAAAAATAAGAATGAGCCATGAGCCGTCAAGTTCTCAAATTTATTTGCAACAATCCAAGTTCACATTAGACGTAACAGAAGTCTTAGTACGCTTTACCATATTATGCGTGCTACATTTTCTACTTACTTACACCCCACACATTCTACGATATATTGTCTGTGAGGAGTTGATGTGACGATCATTAAAAATAATGTACGCACTAGACACATCGACCTCTTACTTGCATAAGCTGTACCTATAACCCAGAGACCGAGAAACAGAAATTCCTGGAGGGTCTCTTCCTACATTACTCAGCCGTTGTTTATTACGGCATCAGTTCAGGATTCCGTGAATAAAGCGTATGACACAAAATCCGTAGGACGCTGAGGCTAACACTGTTCTAGTTATCAATTCCGATTGAACTTTTTCTCCAGTCCAGGGTACTTCAAATTAGGTTAGAAGAATTACCGAAACTGTTGCCAGCACAGGTAGTACTAGAAGAGCCATCTGCAATTTTATATTTGTAAAACTTTTAAATTTATATTCATATATTTATATTTCCTGCGTATCTGAGGAATAATGTTGCTCACTTACCAAACAAGTGAAATACATGATAAAAAATGTAAACTGCTGCTGCTGACTTAATATCTGATCAGATCTAACGTCAAATACTGACTGGCTCAGGCATAAGCAATAGAGTTGTGCTGTGAAAAGTAATTTGTGAATCTGTAATAAGCATATGCACCACTCAGCACGACACTTGACGAGATTATCATCAAACTTACATAGTTTCGTTATGGTTTAGGCTATTTTAGGAAACCTGATTCTCCGGGATGAAATTATTCTTTCACATTCTAGGTGTTGAGGGCTTGAGACATTAGAAGCAGAAAATCTTTCAATCAGTTGGAAGTTTGAGTTAATCGCAAAGAGGTTGGAGTTGATAGTTTCTGCCAGGCATAAACGACATAGCAATGAGTGTAGTTCTTCGCCCCGAGAAAGTTATGCAGTTATGCAGAAAGTTTGTGCACTGACAGCGGAGTCAGTGTACAAATTAATTTAAAAAATTGCATCGTCATTACTGTCAACAACACTTCCGGATTCACCCATCTGAGACGGAAGCGTAAGTGATTTCAAGTAATTGTATTACTCAACCTCAACGTACGAAGGTAAGAGTAAGGTAAGGTAAGGTAAGGTAAGTAATAAGAAACGGCTGTCGGCATCACAGAATTCAAGCACCACCCATTAACTCTTGATATTAACTTAGGGATGCTGGCTCATATTTTGAATCCCCGGTACTATCACGTACCAGGGTTTTCTTATAAAATGGAATGTAGTTGAATTTTATTAGTTTCCGAACTATCTTAGTGCAGTTAAGTGTGAATAGAATTGTCCAAATAGTGCCAGATTATGGATTCCAGGTCTTCGTTTATGACCGCATCAAACTCCAAAATTCGCCTTGGGAAAACGATGAGTACAACTGGATACCAGTTTGAAATATAAAGAAAAGTATGGGTTGGCATAGGGCTTGTTTTCTGGCTACCGGTACTGAGTCGGGAAGTCAAAGCGTCACGAAGGAAATTTACTACAGAAATTTAGGTTATAATTTGCCCTCTTATGTAATACAACTTGTACTAATACAAAGTCGTAATGAAATGAAACTTTGATTTTAGACTCGGGAATTGACATAAATTACTGCCTAGTCCAGCACATCGGAGCTCTTCCAAATATTGAACTAGCACGAAAGGATGGCGTAGCATTGCCTGCACCTAATGCTACAAGAACTAGTTTTCCTAGCAACGACGACAACGCAGAAACGCCGGAGTCATCGTCGGATTTGATAAAAATTTGAGACATGAGTTAACCCGTGCAGACCGAGTAAGGGGGGTTCGAAATGCTTCGACGTGTTGTTTCCAAATCTCTTTATTCAGACTTTGTTCCACGAGAATGACTTCAGGGTAGCACTAATGCAAAACAACTTGGAGGGCATGGGAATAGCGGCCAAATTAGTCCACGCCGCTGTGAAACAAACTTTTCAGGAGTTAGCAATACCCGTTAGGTCTTCCATTTCTCCAGACCGAATGCTAGGAGTCAGAAAGTGTAAGCATGATTTATGAAATAACATCTTATGAACTGAGTGGCTGTGCATACTTCGGAGATTTTATGACCCTTCGGAGTACCTTGTCAAACTCATTGATACGCTGCAGGGAAAAGGTTCCATTCAACAATCTTGTACGTCGCTTGAATCATTAAATTTCAAGAACTTTGGAAGTGCCGTAGAACAAACAGGTGTGAAACAATTTAACGATTTAATTAAGTAAAAAATAAATGGTAACCATAAATGTTGTCACTCAAAAAGTGCGGAGAAGCATCAATACTTCCGGAAATGAATGAAGTAACAATATTTACCTTAACATGGGACGGACTTAGCGTGAAGTTAGACGGAGTTAGAAACAAATATTTGAGGTAATCAAAAATAATCAAAAATTCAGAGTCATGTTGAAACTTGAAACTGTGACTAATTATTTTATTGTTGTATTGGAATTCATTCGTCATGTCACAAGACCTAAAAGTTTCATTAGTGCATTTGAGCGATTACAACTATTGCGTAATTAATTTGTAGTAGTTTACATTTTCTGCTTACATTTCATGTAAGTATGATTATTGAAGGATAAAGTTGATACATGTGTGAGAGTGATCATATTAAAAAACAATGCACAAGTAACTACGCCAAGATTCGGTTCTAGAAATGAAAACATTTTATAAGATATTGGTGCTCTAGCTCAATCTTATAATTATACAGCTTTCGTGACAAGCCAAGTGAATTTCAACTCGACTGGACTGTAATTATGTACTTTGTTATTTCAGTGAGAACGTAGATGATTGGAAATGCGAGAAATGTCAGGGGACGGGGGGGGGGTGATCACTAGAAGTTTCATTACCGCAACCGACATATTTGTAATTACTTTGAAAAGATTCGGTTTTGGTGTATTGGTAGGACTCAAGCAATCTGTCGGTACTGCTTATGACAAGGAATTGGCATTGCCAAAATGTATTGGAGAACCTCAAAAGTACAAATTGTCGTCCTATATACCCCATTAAGGAAAACTGGACAGCGGAGAACATTATACAGCTGTCCAGGTCCAAGACAACAGTGAACTTGTTCATATTGATGACGCAAAAGTGGATACGAGAATGGACGAACTAAAGTACAAATGCATACATGCTTGTATACAACAGAAACCTCACGGGAGAAGAATATGAATGTGAAAAAAATAATTACGAAGTGTGGAGAAATAAAAGACCTATTAGTCCACAGTCGGAAAGTATGGAACAACTAGAAATGAGTGACTAAAGCCAAGAATCCGATTCTTCCCCACCCAATCTTCCAGGGTCAACAATTGCACCTAGTGTAGCATCTAGCCTAGGGCCACTGACAACCGAAGAGTTTACGCAGAAAGGGAGAGTGAATACAATTTATTGGAAGATACAAAGGTTCTGGAATCCGTTCTTTCTGGGAACTTGGAGTCACGGGTCTTAACTCATCCTCCTTTCATTGTAAAGGGGGGAGACGTTTATATCTACAGACTGATGGTAGACGGTGATACTGACTACATGTTTGACCAGTGCTCTGGATTTCTTCAAGTCGGCCACTACAAGCAAGGAAGTAGTGTCGAAATTTACTACTACAAGCTGTACAGAAAAGTGAAATGAGTCCGTCATTTATTACCTGGGTTTGAAAAAAGTATTTATTACTTTAAAGATCTTAAAGGAAAGCTCAGATCTCCTGTTTTTATCCACATCATGGGAAACAAAAAGTTGGGAGCTCTAAAGGCACATGGGAATTCCCATTCCGGTAAACTGTATGTACCTAACACTAAGTCGGCTAAACTTGAAATAGAGACAGAGACAACGAAGAAGTCAAAGCCGAAAGCCTTGTTTGTGGAGTTACAGATGGAAAAAGTTAAGGAATATGGTGACGTCTATGAGCATCTGGAAAGTGTTGTTGGCCCAAGAAATACCAAGCAAATAAGAAATTACAAACGAAAAGCTAACAGAAGAAGAAGGCTCTTCCGAAGTGAGCGTGAATCAGTTTTTAAAATGCATCGCCAAGACCATGAAAAATTCATTCTATTGGCTCAGTTCATACCGTCTCTTGTTATTGTATTCGCAGAACCAGCTTTGCTTGCATACTCAAAAAGAATATTGAGGGAAGTTCGAGAAATCCGGGACTTCCGCGACTATTAACTTATAATTAATTAACTAATTAACTATTAACTTATGACTAGGCAAGTAATTTCTAATTGTTAAATAAAATATTTAAAATATTTGTACCGCGGGGTTTTGATTAAATTCTGTATTACATATTAGGTGACGCGTATGTATCTGCAGTAATTATGAGGAGCATCTACTTCAAATCTGACCATATTTTCCCCGTCGCATTTTCAAAACTTGATGAGGGTCATAGATTATTTTGGAGAAAAAGGTGTTCAGAGCTGCTTTTGCCTTCGTTTGAAGGGATTTCCCCTAACCAAATTTTTTATGATGAGTTAAAATAAAAGCAAAGATAGGACTCTCATCTGGCTGACCGGTTTCTTTATTACCCTATTTTCCCCGTCGCATTTTTCATACACGACAGAAAACTTGAGGAGGGTCACAGATTATTTTGGACAAAAATGTGTTTAGAGCTTTGTCTGAACGATACGATGGCCACAATACCTATTTGCGTAGACCGAGAGACTTCTTTCTCCAATGTAATCAGAGAGACTATTCCAAGTGCAAACATCATATTCTGCCATAATCATCTTCTCAATGACGTAGAAATTTGGATTCATGGCGCTGATGGAACTAAAGATGACTTTTCCATTTTGCTTCACCATATTAGAAAACTTCTAAAAAGTCAATCCATTGAAAGTTTTGCCAGTACTTATGAGAAATATGAGGAAACTTGGCCTGAATCGTTTGTAGCTTATGCAAATAAGAACTTGAAGGACGATTTATTATCATCAGCCGACTTTGCTTGTCGCAAATTTTCGGCATTTGAGAACGTTATCCCGACAAACAATCTCAGTGAGAGCATGAATGCCTTGATGAAAAGACACCAGGAATACGAAGAATTTCCTATAGATGCATTAATGCTTGCCTTACATCAAATACAACTTGAATTCCTTACAAATTTCAAAATGTCTTACGGGCCGTCCGGAGACTACACATTGAAGGACGATTACTCAAGTAAAAAGCCAAAAATTACATTGCCTTCGTACGCATCGTTCACCCAAGATGAGTTCATTCAACTGTTTAAATCTGATGAAGTCTACAAACAAGGTTTGGTTCAAGACAAGCCAGATGATACTAGGAGAACAGCAATGGCCAGAGCTTGCCTGGCTAAAGGGTTAGTTACCGTTGACTCAGCAGCAGGCACGTTTACTGTTCGTCCAACATATGGAGAAAAACCAGAGACAGTTTATTGGGGGACTGCAAAGAAAACCTGGTTATGCTCATGTGAGGCTGGTGGAATTTGTTATCACAGAAAAGCTGTGATGCTGTTGACGCACTATGAACTCAACCCGCCTAGGAAAAGGACAATGCCACAGTTATCAGTCCTAGCGAAACGAAAAAAGGGATTGACCAGATCAGGAAGGAAAAATCCAAGGCCAATCGACGTGGACGATATTGAGTTCATAGAAGCACCCAACTCCAAAAAAGCAGGCAAAAATAAAATATTCAGCCAAAAAGTAGAAGTCAGTGGCCCGACTGAACATAAGAAAACCTCATGTTTATCACATCAACGACAAGTTGAAGGTAGCTCTATGAAAACTAAAACTAAAGATATAATCGGAGAAGACGAACCCACGAATACCAACACCAATTTGAGCGAAAGTAAAGAACAGATATTAAAATCCAATTCACCACCCAAACATATCAGTGACGATGTCAATCTTAGTATGCATAATCGCAGGTCCAAGAACACAAAATTGAAACATAAAGTCAACAAATCTGACAAAACCAAGTATGACGAAGATGAATTAGAAATAGATATAGAAATGAAAAAGAAAGCCAACAAATCCAGTGAAGAAATCCATAACGATGAAGACAATTTGCCTGATATAGAGCCTCAGCCTTCTGCTTGGAGCACAGTTTCCGAAGAAGATTCAACGAATGATCAAAAGAATGTTCTAAATTTTTCATTTGACTCTGGTTCCAGCAAACGTGACGATGAACTAGATCGTCACTTCCCGACTTTAAAAAAGAAGGAATGGCTAAATGCTACTACAATATATGAAACTTGCCATTTACTTATTAGGCACAACGGCTTGGAAAAGACTGTACTAGTTTCACCACCTCACGTTAATGTGCTTGTGGAAAGAATGAATTATTTTGGACTATTGGAAATATCTGCAAAAGCCGAGTTCTTAAAATACGATATTCTGCTACAAACTATGAATACTAATATTGGTGGCCCTGGAATACATTGGATCCTTGGTGCAGTTGTATTTAATACTAAAACTATTGTTCTTATGGACCCACTAAAAGAAAAGGATAAAAAACCAAGACTCCTGCAATTTCGGTATTTGTTACTCATCGCATCTGCATCATACACTTCTTGCGGCTTCACCTTTACTCCAGAAGAATGGAAATTCATTTATTCATCTGATTGTAGCTCTCAACGAAATTTGTACGACTGCGGTGTATTCGTATGTTCATATGTAGCTACAATCGCTTGGAAGCTAGACATTCATGATAATATATGTAAAAATAGTAAGCGAAGCAGAAATTGGATAAAAACCTTCTTGTTTCGAAACAAAGTTCATGTTAAACCTGGCCGAACTCTGAAAACCAATCAAAAGGTCAATCTTACTCACAATCACCTTCTCAGTATGCAGTCTAAGATAAGGGACCTTGAAGATTTTGATATCGCAATATCAGAAAGGGAAATGCAATGATATCTTTGCAGAAGTTCTTTCCAGTATGGACAAAGATTGGACTATTTGTGGTCTTGGTCCCCATGATTGCGTGGGGGATGGCGATCATAGCGAAGGTCAAGAACAATGTGTCATATGCCGCAAGTGGTATCACGGGTGCTGCCAGAAATTGATAAACTTGCCGAAAAACTATCCTGACTATTCCTATTGTACTGGTTGCAGCTCAAAAGTACAATAATGCTAATCTTATAAGGTACACAAAATTATTTCCCTTCTCTTCTGCATACTTCTGTATAATCAACCTTATATATTCCTCACTTTTCAGTTCGACTTCAATCGGGATGTCTGATTTCAAGAAACACTAAAGAAGTAATCACTACGTTAAGCTTCCCATGATGATTCAAATTACCTTAAACCCGGTTTAAAATTTACCACCCACGTTTAAATATTACTACGTTTAAAAGTTACTCAAATTTATCAATGTAACATTAAACACTTCTCATTCAAGTATAACTTGTGCACTTACTTCTTTAGTCGAACAAATGTGCCTCAAATTTTTTCCTTCCCATCTGAGCCATTTCTGATCCACTTTGAACCATTTCTGACCCACTTTGACCCATTTCTGACCCCTATTTTTCATTTCTGACCCATTTCTGACCCACTTTGACCCATTTCTGACCCACTTTGACCCATTTCTGACCCACTTTGACCCATTTCTGACCCACTTTGACCCATTTCTGACCCACTTTGACCCATTTCTGACC
>WJEZ01001317.1:0-18315 GCA_009869925.1 Thalassaphorura encarpata | reverse complement strand
ATCTCAATGAGAATATTTTCATTTATTTTATTATCAAATCTCATAATACAGCATTTTATAAAGCAACTTTTTATTTTCTATTTAGGATGCAAAGTATTTGGCCGCAGAATCCGGAAACGTGCGTGTGAATTTGAGCTGTCAGCCCTTTTCAAACCAGTTGGTCGAATCAACCAACTCAGGATCAGAATTGATAAATCGTACCATTCTCAATATCGAAATTTTGGATGTGCCCTTGTCCATTACTTCACTCCAGAGGATGCTGCCAGGGCTGTAACCTCTTTGAATAACTGCCACATCCGTCATAGTAAGCAGAATTCACAAAATTAGTTTAATTTATTGAACGGTATTGACAAATTTAACAATTCTGAATATTTTTTAAGAAAAAACAGAGATCCATTCGAATTAATCCATGCATTAACAACAGCCGATTGTTTGTGGGGAAAATTCCAAAGAAAGCAACTCTAGATGAAATTTTGTCAGAGATGAAAAGATTCACGCCTGGAATTGCACGTCTCATGCTGACCCGTGACATCAAGGGCTAGAAGAAAAATCCTGGCTTTGCTTTCCTTCCCCGTAATGCTCAAAGACATGGCCAGCACGATTTTTTGAATTTTCAAGAAATTCAGTTTAGGAAAATCCTTATGGAAAATAAACCATAAAAAATTAACTCTCCAAGGTCCCCCCTCTACTAGTTAAAAAATTTAAATTTAAAAAAAATCAGGTTCTACAAAATTTTGTGTGATTTCATGGAATTATCTCTTGCGTAATTTACCACAAATGACCTCTGACATGCCCGATCACGCATCTATTAGGTAGCAATGTTGACATGTGTCATTTGGTTTTTTACCTAATGTTGAACGGATTAAACGAAATAATACCTTGAAATTTTAAGCAGCTCAAGTTTTAAACCATAGGCTGCATCAAGTTGACCTTTCTATTGACCTTTGACCTAGATTTATGATCTGTAATAAATCAAAGCGAACTATGGCATGTGAATAATCATTTATCTTAAGAGTGGATTACGATGAAGACGCTCTACATCACATGTTTATTTGACCTTAGTCAGAAAATTTCAGTGAATTCAAGAGCTAGTTTTTATTTGTCACTGTTCTCATAAAGGATTGGGGAATAAAACAGACAATCTTAATGTGTAATCTTCCCATGTGGTCCATGTCAAAAAACTGTTACCTAACCTAAACTAACCTCTAACTTAACCTAACCTAAATTAACCTAATCTAACTTAACCCAACCAAACTTAACCTAACTTAACTTAACCTAACTTAACTTAACCTAACCTAACCTAACTTAACCTAACCTAACTTAACCTAACCTAGCCTAACCTAACCTAACCTAACCTAACTTAACCTAACCTAACCTAACTTAACCTAACCTAGCCTAACCTAACCTAACTTAACCTAACTTAACCTAACCTAGCCTAACCTAACCTAGCGTAACCTAACCTAACTTAACCTAACCTAACCTAACCTAAGCTAACCCAACTAAATCTAATCCTAACGTGGAAAGTTGATTTTTGTCGAAAATCATAATTTTTAATTTTTTTTGAAAAATCAACAATTACCCTTGTAGAGTTATATGATTTATTTCCCATAATGATAATCCTAAACTGAATTTTATGAAAATTCAAAAAATCGCACTGACATATCGTTGAGCGTTGTGGGCTAATATTAATTTTCTGAGAGTTTAGGGGAAGGTCTTTCGTTAAAAAATTACCCGGACAAATTCCGAGCGGAACACCGCGAGTACCTCCCTTGTAAGTGGACTACTATCAAGGTGTATGACTTTACTAGTTCAATTTTTTATTGTATTGCAGGCGGTTGTCACTCCTATGGATTTTCCATGTGTGGCAAATAAAATAATCACCGCAGATCCGGCATACGTGTACAGCAGCTACTCCAATCGGGTAGAAATTAATGTTCAAACTATTCCATTTGAAAATGCTTCTGAAAGTTCACCAGACGAAGGGATTTGGGAGCCAGAATTGTGTTCAGCAGCAATGACACCTCCACCTTCACCATTGGTCGCAACGATAACTGCATGGGGTAGTCTGGCTCAACTATTGACCTTAAAAGTGAAGGTCAATGATGTTTTTATCATTTCTGGTGGAAACGTTGAAATAACTAAGCACAAGGGAAGAACGGAATTACGTTTGAACGAATGGATGGATGTAGCAGAAGAAGAACGTGATCATTTGGATCTCATTCATCTTCGTTTTGAGGTAAAAACTAGCAAATCTAATTTTTTTTAGATTTCCTCATTAATTTTTGGGAATATTATTGTTAGATGGATGAGGGAATTGGCAAGATTCACATGCTTGAAAAAATTGAGCCCTCAATTCATGTGGAAGACATGTTTGAATTTACTTATTCAACCTTCAAAAACAAAATTGGAAAGAAACCTTACTTCAAGAAACTCGTTCTACTTCGTCCTTTTCATCTTTGTGAATACGAAGAATCTGAGTAAGAAAACTCCTAATTAAGACTTTACGTATATAACCACAAATTATGAATACTAACCTTTATTTTGTATGTATTTTGTAGATGCCAAAAGAAAAAGCATGAGCCATTCAAAATTCCAATTGGTCGTGAATCCAGAGAAGTGAAGCGTGTGTACATGGCCATGAGCTCCAAGACCCTTTGCCTTCTCAATTATGAGAACGAACGAATTGAGAAACGACTCATGAAGGAATTGAAGTCAAAATGTACGATGCCGAATTTGATGAATGTAATTTTCATCGCTGGAATTATCGTCATTATCTATGCTTTTTCTGCTATATACGTAGACATTCTGAATACGAACAACGAGTTGACACATGAATTCTGTCATGTGTTGAATTCAGAATAGGTCACCTACGGTATAATGCTATCGAATCCTGTGGCGTTTTACTTTTCTTATAAGAATTGGTGAAGGGTTAGTATCAAAATATCAAAAAGTATTCAAATATACATTAAAATAGTGTTCTCTTTGTTCTGTTAGAATCAGATTAGTATTAGGATTATCCAAATCGCTCGATTTCAATTGCTACTAATCTTGTTTCGTAAATTTGGTGGTAAGGTGGTTATGTTGAAAATAAATATATAATTCAATTAAAGCTTATTTTTAAGATGTCGAATTATTTTATATGAACTTGTTTTAGTAGATACCAAATTGCTCTTACGCCATATGAATGATTGATTTTCTGAACTACGCTGAAAATTCTGTTTGAAATATCAAATACTTAGGAGTCTCAACTAAAATACATCTAGTGTTTATTTGTTCAGATATAATTCTTTGCATTAGCACAGAATAATTTTATTGCTTGTTCATTAATTTCCATCCAACTAGTAGATAGTACAGGTATTTTGTAAATTTTCATTTGTAATTCAAGATTTTTGATTTTGTGATTTTAATGTGTAATCAGGATGCCAAATAGGGACGTCAAGGTTTTGCATTTGCCGAAGAGTTTCATCCATATCAGCATAGTTGGAATTTGGATGAGTTTTGAATATTTTTCTTGCCGTTTGCATATATTCATTTACCTGGCATGAAGATAAGAACGTCATATAACTTGAACATATTAAAATGTGTTCAGGAATTCCTTACATGATTTGTAACTCGTCGAATGTCAAATCCTGTTCCACTCCTACTAATTCCATCAGTTAAATTATCAAATGGAAATATTCTTGTCCAATCACCGACTTGAGTTGGAGCCATTTCCGACCAGTTTCGTACAGACAAGACTAAACCAGCAAGTCCTTCTGCTTCATATTCCTTAGCCCTCTGTTTCTCACCTTTCTCTACAGAATATTCCGATTTAAATTTATAATGTAATTCTAACTAATTATCCAGTTTACTTCTAAGGAATTTACTTCTAATTGGAATTTTAACTAGAATCGGCGGATCAATTCTTCGATTCCCAGGAGGACCTACGATCCTATAGTAAGGATTTTGCTCCTTCATTTTTGAAGAATTCGCAATGTTATTATTATTGTCAACAGAATCCTCGTAATTATTCTGAATATTTGCACCAGCTTTGCACCAACTGGAATTTTCATTCTTGGCATTTTCAAATTGCCATGATCTGATATTGATATTGTTATCTCCTGGAAAGCCCAAAATATCTAATTAGTTAATACATTCTTAACATTTTCTGTAATTTTTCTTTCAACCTGGCCTTCTTAGAAGTCTAAACGGGAATGAAGGGGTTTCAATCAAATCACTTGAGTAAGAACCATGATGGCTAGCCGCTTCTTGAAAATGTCGAATGTTTGGTAGTCCAAGAAGGTCAAAAAGGTCATGGAGCATCGGTTTCTTTACAATTGTATCCACTTCACAGTCGTGGCCTAGAGCAGGATTCTTATTCACCTGAAATAAACTCTTGATTAAGAGTTCTGTGTGAAGGACAAGACAAGTGCTTCGGTATACCTCTAGCAGATACGGTTTCATATTTATATCCACCATAATATCGAATCCAAACACAGAAAAGGTTTTTGTTGGGTTTGACATGGCTGCAATATTATCAGCATCCCCTACTATGGTCAGTATAAGGATTTTCAGAATCCGTTGCCACAAATACCAATCATTCACATTATTGTCAAACCAATGACGGCGAAGTTTACGAAGTGTCCATTTGCATCCTAGGAAAATAATAAAAGGTTCATAATGCCGCCATATCCATTTTACCTGATACGTTTGGTGATTATTTTTACCAACTCCAATGACTTCTTTTGGATGTCTATACGACGGACTTCCTTTGTTCAACGATGTATTCGTCAAATGAGCATAAGGATTGTAAAGATTCTTTAGAGTAAATTGGTCCGTGGCAAATCTCACGATTCCTTCTCGATAGGCATAAATCACAAGTGGATTTGTTGACACGATGCAAACATAAATTCTAAGGTCCCATTTGTAACCACCAATCAGATAAGGGCGACTTATATATTCTTGGACCACGGATTGAGTATGATAACTGAGTTTGGTCACCGTCTGTTTAAAAATATAAAATTCTAGACACATTTTCGGTTTAATAAGTTTATAGAATTACGTCAAAAACAGTAATCCCACGTCCTCGACTTTTTCCAACGGGTTTGCATATCCAAATTGGTTCATCGGAAGGATGACGATCACGAAAGTTTGAGCGACGCTGAGGACCAGCTGAACTACTTCTTATTGATCCCATGAATTCCTTTTTAGTTCTTTTTGAATGCTCAGAACACAAACGTGGATAATCGTTGGGTAAATTGAATGACATTGGACTGCATAATAAAAAATATTAACAATATTTCAAGTCTAAATCATTAAGCCTTGCCTAATTCTTACCCAAAATCGAACCCTGAGCCATAAGATTTTTGTAGTCGCATGAGGAATCGACTACAAACATCTTTATTTGTAAAATTATATTTGTGATCCATGAAATTGGCCATTTGCCATGAAAAAAGAGATCGTCCAGCTGATATAGCAGTTTTTCCATATTGCCACCAAAGGTTCCAACTAGAAATTCCTGGATTTTCTGAAGATTCATCAGGATCTGGTTGAAACTCTTTCCACCCACGCTCTTTGCACACCTACATTTTGATGATGATGATGATGAGAAAAGTGGATATTTTATGGACATGCAGAAACAGAATGAAATACAAAAGGTTGAGGAAACTCTCAGTCTCAGGAAGCCAATCGATTAAGTTGATCTATCAAAGAAATGAGTTGCTCGGCCAGAGAATTTTTTGTTACAAGGCTAATCATTTATACACACACTCTGATATTTTGGGATGGACATGCCGTCAAGAAAGTTTCTATTCTTGTAGTAATATTTTCTACATGTGAAATGTGTGATACACTACACTAGACACGAGCGTGTCCAGTTTCATTTCTCAAGAAACTTTCGTTATTCTATCATGACCCGTCCCGTCCCGTCCGTCAGTCATATGAAGTTCTGTATGTATTTTATTGAACCTATAATTTAATCACGATGCTGAAATGAGTTCTACTCATTTTAATATCCTTAATGCGGATTATTGACCGTGATTTTTATACATGTGTTTGACTGACTCGCTCTTTGCTTTTTGATTTCTCCAAGGAATCGTGCTTGTGTGTGGTACGCTCAGACAACTTTTATTGAATGCCAACTCCAACTCCCACGCTTTGACTTTCTTTTGTGTATTTCCTTTACTATTTATTGCAAAATTCTTGACATTTCGAGTATTTCTTAGGTCAGTGGTAGAATTTATGCACGAGTATCATAATTTTGTGGTCAGGAAATCTTTAGAATGTTTCAAAACTGAAATGAATTTTTTTTAAAACTTTCTTACTTCATGGAGAAGAGCAGGTCCACATCCGGGTTGTTCTCCGATTTTGCATACAAATGGAAATTCAGTGCAAAGACGGTACAAATAATTCGGATCCGTCACGTAGATTTGAATACAGTCTTCGGATTCACTCCACAATGTCTAGAAATTAATAATACGCGTAATAAAAAATTAATTAAGTGAATATACATAATACGCATGAAATGAACGGATTTTCCATATTTGCAGTTTATATTGATTCGCATAGCAAAAGCAAAAGATTCGATTCTGCAAAAACTGGGTGAACTTTGTGTGCGTTTAGCTTTTGTCCCAAATACATGGATAAAACGAAACTTCCTGGGCCTTTGCCTTTGCATTTGGTTATAGACTAGACATAATAATAAATTACCACCATGTGCGTTAAACACATTCATTGACTTTACAACACAAACAAAAAAACACGAGGTCGTATCCGGACCCCGGGTATCGTATTTATTTCAGTATCCAGTTAGTTAACCTATGTTGGCTTTGGGAACGGAACATCCATTGCCTGACACAAACTCATAAAACACATTCTCAAGAAACTTGGTGGTGAAAGTCGTCCAATGCAAATGCAAACAAAATTTACCTTGCGACCACTACTAGCCAAGCCAAAAAACCGAATTTCCATAACGTAACATGACCATGACGAGAAAATCGGGTTCAATTAGCGTAATTCTTTTGATGACAACCCATTAGCCTAATAAATCAGGGACAGACTAATGCATGCAAAGGTCAACGAAAATTTGTCAAAATGGCAGTAATGCAGTATTCTCAGAAATTTGGCATTTCTCAAAAATTACGCTATAAAATTTTACTCACTTGTTTCTGATTAGAATTCCGAGATGTTACTAAAGGCCTTGCTTTCCGAACACATGCTCTCCATACTTCCTTAGATTTTCTTGTTTTTTGACTTTCCAACGTTTCTACCTTAATTGTTGCGTAATTCTCTGATTTTCTACATAATTTTTTCTCACGATCTTCTGCCATTTCCGGCTAATAGTATATTTTGGTATTTTTTAATGTTTGTCTATTGGAACTGATCAGTTTTGTCCATGAATTAAGTATTCAATAGATAAATAATAAAATGTAGTTGTTGGATCTTCTATCAACGACGACTTCCTCCAAACAACTAAATCCCAAGATTCAATATTCTTGGGAATTTATATAATCCGAGATAGTTTGCAAAGTAATATACACACTGCGGTGTGTGTGACTATACTTGGACTTGGCTTAGCCTTTAGCACCTTGTATTTGCATTTGTGCTGCACTCGCACTGGGAAAGTAAGACAAGACCAGACAAACGAACGAAGCACTCTCTACAAACTACTACGATTTCCGAATGTACCACCTACGAGACAAGAAGAAAACAGGCACACACACACACACACACACACATACGCTTGACTATCTCACGTTACATCTTGCGCACTTTCCTGTCTATTTTTTTGACTCGACCTAGAGAAAGCAATGCAAATGCAAAACATACAAATACATATTTTTGCTGTGAACTTCTATACATCCTAACATATTATATAGTAAACTTGGAAATACTTTAAGAAATTAGTAAGAGTAATTTTTATGCTAGCATAAAGAGGGTAGAAATCCATTAGTCTTAAAAATGACGACACAAATAGATTGACAAATTTAAAGCAAATGGGGAAACTGAGACTTGAGTAATCTGGTAATGCTAGCTCCTGCCTGTCGGCGTCGGCCTAACAAATGAATCTGAATTCCGTTATGATAAGAGGGTCAAGATTAGCTGCAAGTCCTAAGGTCCCTGTCGTGGTTTAGTTGGCTGAGTGCACTGTCTTTATTTCTCCTGTAAAAGACTGGGTTCAAATCCAGGCTGGGGGATAGATAGGTGTAGTTTGAGCTCAATTGGCAGGACTTGGTTGATGACGAGAACAAAATCTGAGGACCTCCAGTGCAGCATAAGCGCATTGAATGAGGCATAGGTCAGCTAGGTTTGTTAGGAACATGATTGTTTATCATAACTTTGAAACCTTAATTTTTTGTTAAATATAACTACAGTAAATTGAGACATATACAGACTTCAGGTTGATTTTATAGGGAAGAAAAATAAACGCATTTTATAAAATATTTTGCAAATAGACGTGAATCTGGACCACCCAAGAAGTCTCTGAATAGAAAATCGTCTCAGCATGAAAACTCAGTGCGTGATTGTAATTCATTTATCCTTTTCGTCCTGCTCCATCAAGTTTTTTTTGCTATTCTTTGCATGCATGACATAAAAAAACTGTCCCACTGTGGAATGATTCGATTTATTTCGACCTGCTTCTGGATTTTATGAACAGTCACAGCAAGCACTAAAGTAAAATTGGATCATAAAAATCCTCCAAACTGAATGACACGAAGGACAGGATCGATGGGTCGAATAAATACTACGGCGGACAGAACAACTCCTAATGGCATATGTGATACTACGTCCAAATATTAGTGATTGCTCGTTAATTTAATTTGCTCGTTTGATCAAATTCTGTCATTTTTTTGCAAGGTGCAAAATTGTCACACATTAGAAAGATTCTAATTTCGACGTATCGTAGGATTTCATGACTAAAGTCATTGTCACAGCCAGCACTAAACAAAATTGGATCATAAAAATTTTCCAAATTGAATGCGAAGGACACATACTACGGTTGGTGGCAGAAAAAAATGTGTAGAGAATATCTCCAGGTAGTTCATCACATGACATGTGATATTTTACATGCCCAGGCACCACTGGGTCATTTTTTGTCTTTTAATAATAGTGTCATAAATAATAAAAGGACCCACACATGATTAAATAGCATATTTTTACAAATGGCTTTGTTCATCTCCATTAACCTGATTAGAAATCAATTTTGCTAGGAATTTGTTAGAATAATGTTTCAGAATATTTGGTTAGAATTCTTAGGTGTTGGATGGAACTATATTAGAATTTTCGACTTGAGTCTGAATGATTACAAGTTATCATCTTAGTTCTTCAAGATAAAGCGTTTTATTTATTTTGCATACAGTTTATAAATATTCATATATTTTAAAATCAAAACAAATAATGTCGTTTGTATATTAAAAACAAAAACTCAAACGCTTGTCAATTTTGAAGAAGTGAAAGAATAGATCAGCGAATGTAACGTAAGCAATGGCAATTTGTTAAAAAATATCTAGCAAGATTCATTCCAGAAAATTGGAGGGCGTCGCCCTTTAAAGACACTTTCGAGGCGTGCACTGATCAGCAGTAATTTTTCTTCAGAGCCTTCAGTTCCAAAGAATGAAATCCCAAATGGAACTCCGTCCTTGGCAAAACCCACAGGGACCTTAACAGATTAAAAATTAAGAGTTTTCAATAGTACGAATTCGGACCAAGTACAAATTAATTCTTGAATCAAAGTTTTTACCGAAATAATTGGATAGCCAGAGACAGCCGGATAAGAACTGGTATTTGGTGAATCCGTTGGACCAACAATGGCATCCAATCCATAAGTGGCCAAAAGATCGTCAATCAATTTCTTTGCCGCGGATTTATTGCTCTCTCTCATTGTGACATAATTTTTTTCGTCGATTCCTTTCTTTGACTCAGCAGCTTCCAAATTTCCCTGACTGTAGTTTTCGGGTCCAGGATTCTTTTTATTGAATTCAATAATATCTGACAAGGATTTGATTCTGTTGCAGTTTCCAGACGAATTCTGGACCGGACATACGGTATTGCATAGGTAGTCGTTAAGACCACTCTTAAATTCACAACTGAATACAAATTGTTCTGCAAATGCATTGCAAACATCAAAAAATATTTATAATCCAGAATGAACGAACTGTTAAAGTAAACTTTTCGTACCAGCATCCCTTCTAACACTCATCAAAGCTTCTTCTGACACTTCCACTGGATCTTGAACCTCCACCCCTGATTTCTTAAGTTTGTCCAAGGCTTTCTGCAATTCCGGCAGTTGACTCTCATCGGATTCATCCCATAATGGATGGCGTAGAACACCAACTTTTAAATCCTGCTGTGATAAAACAGAGAAAATGAAAACTGACAATTCTCAGTTTTAAATAGAAATAAAAATTACTTACAGCAGAGAGACAACTGTTCAAATCTAGATTCGTGACGTCAAAGCATTTGGTTGTCAATGGAGTATTTGAAATGACAGAGTACAGTAAGGCAGCATCTCGTACAGTTCGTGCCATTGGGCCGACCTAATGAGCATTTAACGATAAGTAGATAAAAAATATTCATATCCACAGGCATTGGTAATCAATTACTCACCGAATCCTGACTTGCAGCCAATGGGATTACACCTTTCCCAGGGACAAATCCTACTGTAGGTTTTAAACCTACAATTGATCCAAGACTTGCTGGAGAAACAATTGAACCATTTGTTTCAGTCCCAAGAGAAACTACACAAAGATTCGCTGCTACACCCACTGCAGATCCAGAACTTGAACCTGATGAAGATTTTGTCAATGAATGTGCATTTTTAGTCCTTCCACCTCGCCCGCTCCAACCGTCAGGAATCCAACCGAGATCACGATAACTAAAAGAATTGAAATATAAGATTCCGGTTTTAGTTTAATATTGTTTGAACTTACTTTGCAAATTCAGAGAGATTAGCCTTCCCCAGAATCACAGCACCAGCTGCCCTCAATCGTTTTACAACTTCAGAATCTTCCTTAGGCTTCAGCCCAACGAGAGCCAGAGAACCAGCACATGTTTCCATTTTATCTGCTGTCCCAATATTTTCTTTGATTAGAATAGGAATTCCATGAAGAGGACTCGTGGGCCCAGATTCCTTCCGTTGAGCATCCAATTTTTTTGCAATCAATAATGCATCGGGGTTTATTTCGATGACAGCATTCAGATGAGGATTCAAAGCTTCAATTCTGGCAAGGTACGTTTTTGTCAGATCCTCAGTCGAAAATTTTCCAGCATCTAAAGCTTCTTGAACCTCAGCAATAGTTATTTCCCGAATATTAACCCCCTGACAATATGCAAGCTTAAGGTCAAGTTCCAGAACCTTCAAGGCTTTAGCCTGAGCATCCTCAATCGAAAATTTCCCAGTATAAAGATCTTCTCGGATTTCCTTAATAATCTCGGCTTCCGTATCCATCTTCTCGACTGCAGAAAATAAAAACAGTTGTTTAAATAGGAAATATCAACTATCTTCTCTGCCCACGAGAAAACTGACTAAAAGTTATTCCATTTCTTTGCATTTAGATTTATATGCTACAAAATGAAATGACCCACCCAGAGATCCAGTTGTCGAACCGGTTAGATTTTTAAAGCTGACCGTTCTTGTTTCTGTTTATACTCAAGGCCAACCGGACGGGACAGGTCCAGGTTCCAGGAGACCAGAGGTAACAAGGTAATTTGAGAAAGGCAAATAATCCAGATCCAGGTTCTTCTCCTTTGCTCTGTTAATTAGCAATAGATTTATACTGACGCATACTTTTCAAGGTTTCGGTCGAGATCGATAATGAGGTTGACATGAAAAATAAAAACATGCATGCCACTATACTACATGCAATGAACAAACCGAGTACCAAGTTTAAGGTATAAAAACTTCAATATTTTGTAACCATTTCAAACATTCTCTAATTCTCTCATATTTTGAATGCTAATTGAAATTTTAAATATGACCTTTCGTTACGATACCTTATTAACCTTATTGAATTTTTCTTCTTAGAGTTCATTGAAACGCGTACGCCCTAGAATCAGGCGAATGTCACCAATTCTAATTTCGGGCAAGAACTGATTAATTTTGAGTTGTTCTTTGGAAACTCTTTCAGATTTAAAATTTCATTTCTGGACTCGGGCGGGAGTAGTCAGTAGTGCATTCGTAACTTTGCGCACCGGCAGAAGAAACCCGCCTGGCAAATCCATGTCTCAATATTTTCGCCAACACGCCATTTCAGTTTATAAGAGAAATCCAAGATTTCACCGTAAAATCTACAATTTATCAGAAATGCATAAATGACGAGAAAATTAATCAAGTTCGTATTGTATGTCATATGTAGTGAATTCTATTAAAAAACATTTCATTTTCCTCAACAAAAAATCATCAGGATTTTGGACAAAGTGTTAGTTTTAGACTCCTGCTATTAGTAGCTTGTCGTACGAGTACTAATGTAAATTAAATGCACTTTTAAAATGAGCTCATTCAATTAAATTCTGATCGATATCGATAATAAATAAAATTTAAGAAATTAAATGGAGTTGACTAGAACATAATTTTTTCCATTTGTTTCAAGCATTGAAAATCCCAATGCTCTGCATGGTAAAGACTTCCCGGCGCATTTGACTTTTTAGCGTTTCAACAGAATTGAGAATTGAGTCGTTCGGTTCTTTCTTGACAAATTCAATTAACTAACTAAACCATTTGATCAGTATTTTATTTCCCGTGAGGACTCGCTTCAAATAAATCTGTAAGTT
The DNA here is from genome assembly GCA_009869925.1 of Thalassaphorura encarpata. Taxonomy (NCBI): domain Eukaryota; kingdom Metazoa; phylum Arthropoda; class Collembola; order Poduromorpha; family Onychiuridae; genus Thalassaphorura; species Thalassaphorura encarpata. The sequence continues at coordinate 5,568 of WJEZ01001317.1, read as the reverse complement.
TAATCAAATATTCTGATTTAATTACATAAATCCAAAACGGGAGCAGAGGCAAGGCAAGGCATGCACGCTGCCGGCTCCCGGCACTTTTCCTGAATCCCGAATTTTTTTATTTCTAATTTAATTAATTTAATAATTTCAAGTCTGTGAGATGTTATTAAAGCTTATATGTCCTTATTGAATTTCAGTTCAAGCTGGCAATGTCTATAGGAGTCCCGATCAAAGTCCTCCATGAGGCCGAAGGTCATATTGTGACTTTGGAGACGACGACAGGGGAAGTTTTTCGTGGAAAACTACTGGAGGCTGAAGACAACATGAATTGTCAAATGGCCAATGTCAACGTGACATACAGGGATGGTCGTAATGCGACTTTGGAGTTGGTCTTTATTCGTGGCTCTAAGATTCGGTTCCTAATTTTGCCTGACATGTTGAAAAATGCACCCATGTTCAAACGGGTCGGACAAAAAGGTGCTGGGATTGGAGCTGGTGCTCGTGGAAAGGCAGCAATGATGCGTGGACAAAGTAAGACTAGAATTTTAGATGCATTCATTTTCATAATTAGTAAATCTTTTGATTTTAATTAATTTACTTGAATTTTTCAGCTCGAGGGCGTGGAACTCGTGGTGGACCTGGAGGAGGAACTCAGACTCGTGGACGAGCTTGGTCTGGGACTGGAGCCCCCCGAGGTCGTGGTACACAGTAAAAATTGAAACTCATTTTTTGATTTGTAAAGATTTTAGCATTTGGCTCTTCAAGCCATGCAACAACATCAATGAATGTTTATACTACAATTTTTTTGAACATGTTGTTTTCATTTGAATGAGCAGTGAAATCTCTCGACTTTCACTACTAATCCTTCCGTATTTTGAATAAAGGGAGAGATCCTTGTATTTCATTTTGTCAACATTTTCTGTGTGTCTAATTTTTGTTTTATTTTGCTAAAGTATTTAAAATAATTTACGACTAGTCTAGTTTTTCAATTTTTTCATTAGTTTATTTCTGAACTTGAGGGAAAAACTGGAGGGATAAGGAACGGAAAGTTAATTTTTTTACTAAATTTTAATGAGTAGAAGTACAGTACAAATAAAACTAAAACTAATTAAATAAGAGTTGCGAAAAATTCTCCCTCCTAATACATTGGCTTCGGTTTGCAATTTTAACACAATAACTAAAAGCTAAAAATTAAACGTAGTTTTAATTAAAGTCTTTTTAGGGACAAATACTCGGGCTGGCTCTTCATTCTATTAATTTTTTTCGTTATTATGGATAAGAAGGTAGAAGAATAGCTGAAGGAATACGTTAGGAGATTAGATTAGTTTTTATGAAAGATTTAATTAATTTTTAACAACACTAACAATTTTTCACACCTGCTCAATATTTAAATTTTAGTTAAGGATGGACTTTTGGGGATTAGGGGATGATTGAATTTAAATTTGGAATTTAGGGAGGAATTAAGGTCGAATAGGAGAACTATCTTTGTCATTTAATTATTTTTGACTAATTTAGTTAATTAATTTTTGCGTGCAAAGGTTTAAATTCAGATCCATTCTTGTCTTTATTTCCAATTCTAAACTCAGAGGCGGCCGCAGAGATTTTGTCCTTGAGGATGGATGCCCCAGTCGTTTCATTTAGGGAAGTTTTGGGCGTTCTGAATATTTTGATCAGACCTCTCGTCATGAGGTAAAACCAATAGACTTGTGGCATTACCGCTGAAACCCATACGAGCAGCCACAGGACAGGAATTCCCATCACTCCCTGTTCAATCATTAAAAAGAAAATAATCTTTAGTGTTATTCGACTAATTTTCTATCAACTTGTCTAGATTGAAATTCATGTCAGATGTCAAAAACAAAGTTTTTTTCCTCAAAGTCTTTTCGATTAAAATTTTGATCCACATCTCATCCTTATTCGTAACCTCATGGTGAGCTGAGGATGTAAATATTATTTTTGCAATTTGTAAGAATCGTAGCTTAGCGTTTGCCTAGAATTATTCTCAAGTGATCTTTTCCATTTCCTGAAGGAAATTAGGTTAGCTGGCAAAGTTTAAGTGAAAATCTCTTTTCATTTTTCCCTGTCTGTCTCATACGTGAGTTAAACACTCGGGCTAGGCTAAAGCTAAACCAAACTCTACTCTTATTTTTTGACTCTGTCTTAATGTAATATTTTGATATTCAGAGGAGTTGCTAGCCTTATTGGACGTGGTTTTATGGCCTCTCTGAAGGAAATTAAGGTCACGAGCTTGGCTTACTCCTTACGCTCAGTAGTTACATGCATCGTACCTTTCCTACCCGGGTATTTGCCTCAGGAAAATTCGGATGACAATATCTTAGCCTGTTCTGCTTCTGCCAAGCCAAGACCCATCTCGAACCATTACAATTAATTTTAAGTGAGCTAAGAGCAAACTAACGTACGTAGTACGTAAGGCAAGGCAAGGTAGGGCCAGAAGAATTTTAGGAACCGAGTGTTCCCCATTAAGAAAAGTTGAGGATTTTATTGCGGAAAACACTTTGCAAGCTCAAGTTTCACGTCTACGCGAAAAGTCAGGCTAGGCTAGGGTAGACTATTGCTGAAATACGATTCTCTAATGACAAACGTAACTCGATACAATAAATCCCATTGGGATTGGTTCGTACATTCTCNTATTGCTGAAATACGATTCTCTAATGACAAACGTAACTCGATACAATAAATCCCATTGGGATTGGTTCGTACATTCTCTTAATCAAATCAACGCAACTACGGAGAAAATAAATGACAGGCGGTCGGTCACTCATTTGATTCATTTGGATTCGGATGTGGATGTCCATTTCAGAATTTTATCATCTCTCCTCACGTTCAACTGTCAAGTGTCAACTTACCTGAAAAAAGGATGGGAAATGACTCTGTTCAATGAAGAGGAATCCAGAGTAGACGACACTCAAAATCCGAAAGATTGGGAAGGAAATGAGCATGAGGATTCCGTTGATCACATACCATGGGGAAGACTTCATCTAGAAGCAAAGAATAAAATAAATATTAAATTCAACCTCAATTCTTTTATTTTCAGGCGCTAGCCCAGAAAATGTCAAAGTTCGTTCATCGCCTCGTTTCCTGCCTTTTTATCTTGTCTAATAATTTTGACAATGAGATTGTCTGTGGGAAAAGCAAAAGCTTTTCGATTCCTGTCACTTGACAACTCCTCATCAACTTGATCCTAGCCTAGTGCCTAAGACCATTGTTGTCAAATCGAAAGCCTCGGCTGGCTGATTATATTCTACTCATGATTTGATTGTCATTGTCAGGATTGGATAAAAATCAGAATCAGAGACATAGTACATGAGCCACGGCCACGAGCGAGCGATATGTCTGAAACTGACGGTGACAGGAAAGCAAAGAGCAAAATATTATGAGGGAAGGGAAAGTCCTTTATTCAAGTGATGCACTAGATAAAAAGTGAAGTGTACTTAGCACCCACGCAATGTTTTTTTTTTGAAATCGTAGATTTTGATGGTAACTACACGCCCGAGAATTTTATGGGGTCTCGTATAATAATTTGAAATTCTATCGCTTCACCATTGGAATAAATCGAATGTCATGAAAAATTCAATCAGCTTCAGTATAAAATCAATTTCCAATCCAATCTTCCAAAAGTTCTTGACTATTATGGCCATGGCACTACTCAAACTGCCATGCCTTGCCTGACCAAGGCTCAGGTTAAATTAATAGCTGCTGCTGTGCATTGTGCAATCCTGGTTTATGCCACAATTTGAGTTGGTGTAGTAGTAGTAAACACAAGACATAAACCCCACTTGCCCTAAAACCCATAAACGATCGAATGACTCTTTCACTTTGAGTTTGAGTATATAAATCCATAATCCTTTCCATCATAAAATCCTTTATCCTTCCTTCGTCGTTTAATGTATTTAAGAATGTTTGCCTGCCTGGCTTGCCCTAGATAGCTACAGCTTAGCTAATACCCGGGTATTTTGGAAAAAACACAGCACAGCACCAGTATCATCGAATCGGATTATTTTTCACTTTTAGCATGAAAAGAAAACGGATGCCATGGCATGGAATTCAATGCACTTGAGTGCTTCCTGTGTGTTGTTGATCTTCTTAAGAAGAAAAAACTCTTATCTTTTCTATACATAGTTTTGAGATTCGAGTGTTGTGTCTGTCTGTGTGTATGTGTTGGCAGCCCAGACCAGACCCAGTCATACTCATACTTTCTCCTTGGGTAAGTAAGTTTCCCTTGGACACGGACAAGAAGAAAGAAAAAACCCGGGCAAATCGATGAGTGCAAAGTGAGACTCCTGGATAACATCATGGCATGACATGTACAGTACAAAGTTTTCCAGAAACTGCCCTGCCCTTTTATACTAGACGGAGGCTCTTGGGAGGAAGTTGAGAGATTAAAACAAGGATACGGAATGAAATACTAATTAATTCATTACCTCATCCTTTTATTCCCTTAATTCAATTAATTAACTACGTACAAAACTTTATACTGGTCCAATCAACAAATTGCCATTGCCTTTACCAACTTTTTTTGCTGTTGCTTTTTCTCAATGTCTTGTCTCATTAGCCTTAAGACGTCCATACTAAAAGTTGACTAATTAAACGATTCGATATCTAGCGTAGTCAGATCTTACTTACCTTTAACTTGCTTAGGATGAATCTAATCGAGACGAAAGGAGTGCTGCATTCCATCAAGTACAGAATCCCCACATAAAAGTCACCAGGTTGCGTTGCATCTCGATAAAACTGCATGGAAATTAAAAATCAAACAATATTTAGGTTAGTACAGTTGGAGGAATTAGACTGAATAAGCAAATATAAACCCTAGAGCAAGCAAATATTTACTTAGCTAGTGATTCGTCATTATTTCACCCTTATGCTATGCTCAGCTCGAATTTCTGTGCAAATGGCAAATTGGCAAATAAACAAACAACAGGCACGGTTTCGAGGTTCGAGTCATTTGATCCAAAATACACAATGCCTTTCAGAAAATAACAACACCGTATCGTATCGAATTAAAGGTTGGCTAAGCCAAGTAAGCCTATAAAATCCAAACAGGAGGTTTGTGGGATTCTGACTTTGGAATTGGGTCTAGTAGAATTTGGACTATTGGTTGGAATACCCAAGGGATTTCTGGCCCATTAGTTGAGCTCAATGGCGTATGGCATGCCGGTGTTTCCAGTTTAGTTTATTCGGTTGTTTTCAAGTTGACTTGACTCAACCAACAAAATCCAAACAATGCAACTTTTCCCATTTCTTTATTAATTTAATTTTTGAGCTACTGCTACTCTGTCCGTTTGTCCGTCTTTTGAGGAGAAAACATTAGGACTGTTTCAGTCCAAGGAAAAGAAAAGTGAACTCAAGGGAATTTAGCAAATTATATTTCTCTCCCAGCCAACAAATCCAATTTGAGCCGTCTGTCGTTGGAAATTGGCCCTTGAGCAAATAGAATTATATTTCCCTTGGCTTGGCTAGTACTTGCACTATCCTCATGATATTCCTCAAATTTCACGAAAATTATCCCGTTTCGTTTCCTATTATATTTCATATGTTGTCAATGGAAAATTTTATTGC
>WJEZ01001316.1:0-18321 GCA_009869925.1 Thalassaphorura encarpata | reverse complement strand
CTTAATTTATTGCAGTCGTTTAGCCATAGCCATAGCAATCTTGATCCTAGATCTGGATTTGGAGAATGTATTTCACTTCCGGGTAAATTGAGCCATCCGATTCGGCAACGGAAGTCACAACCCGATTGGGATTTAGATTTATTTGTGTGTGTGTGTCCTGGATCTGTAACTGAAATTTCCTGGCTGGGCTACAATTTATTTGGATTCCGGATTTTTCTTGCTACTACGAAGGATTTTTGTATTTCGTATTAACGTGGGATCGAAACAGCTTTTCCCAACAGGACAGGAAGTTCATTTTGATTGATTGAGGACAAAATGATAAATTATTCATTCAGCCAAACTTTACTCCATTGTTATCGAATTTGATAAGAAATAAATTGTACACACGTGGATTGGTATAAAAACAAAATAATTTATTTTAGCTCAGCTCAGTCAGTTCCATGGATTAGATTTACATAGTGGGTTGGGAATGCTGCACCATTTGATTTCATAAATCACACGAGGGATTAGCTAGCAAGTCTAGCACATCCAGAGAGTCAAATTCAAAAATAAACATTCAACTGCAATAAAAATTATAAAAAATCAAAAACCAAAGTTGTAGTGACAAAGGGAAAAATATTACCTGAATATTTGTAGTCAGAGATAAAATCTGGACGAACGGACGGAAATTGTCGCTGACTCTTCTAATTTGAGTGATAAATGACATGACACTTTGGCTCCGGGTATCTCTTGCTGCTGCATAAAGAATCGGATTTTGATCCGTCTAAAGAAATCCAGTGCTCGTAGTTGGATCTGGTGCTGGAAGGCCTTTCTCTAGAAAATAGGTCACCATTTCCCCTTTTCCTTTCACATTGATTGTCCCACGACAAGAGAGGGAATATCCTTTCTTTCTCAAAACGTCAGCCAATTCTTCAGTCACCTGAAATTATTAGACGCGTACGTAGCTTAAGTAAATATTTGACAAAGCACTACTACAGTACTGCTACTTGCTATTACCTGGATTTTATCTACGAGTCCAGTGGAATCCATCCGACTTGCAACGTTGACAGCATTACCCCAAATATCATACTGTGGTTTCCTAGCTCCAATCACGCCAGCCACCACTGGGCCAATATTCATCCCAACACGAATTTTAAAATTATTAAATGAATGCTCATTAATTTGTTGAAGTTGTTTGAGGAGTTGAAGGGAAAAATCTGCCATGGCTGTTATGTGTTTGTAATTCACCATATCACATGTAGATTTTGTCAGTCCTAACAAATTAATTAGGGTAATTAGCTCATTTCACACACTACTATGAGATTTTATAATTACCAGAAGCTGCCATGTAAGTAGCCCCAGTTGTTTTGATTTTTTCAATCCATTGAAATTGTTCTTCTCCAAGGATTTCATTCAAAATCAGCTATAATCTCATTCAAAAGTCTGAGGCATTCTACTCCCTCGTTATTTGCTTCAAGTTCAACGTAAAAATCCCAAAAATTAGGGATAGTGGCAAAGAGAACACAGACAGAGTCACATTGTTCCGCATAAAGTTCCTATGTACATCCAAATTTAATTAATTACTGAATCAATTAGTCCACCCAACCCTTTCTTACATCATATAATTTATCAGAGGCCAAAAAATGGTCACAGACATGAAGAGGTAAAATATTTGCAAGTAATTTTCGATTATACGCTTGCAAATGCTCCGTTTCTTCTTTTTCCTCTGAAAAATATTTTTGTAAATGTTTATTTTTCTCTGCATAGACCATATGGAAATTCCAAAATAGTAACCTGTAGCTTGAAGTTTCCAAAGAAAATCCAACCTGGTGGTTGCCTCAGTTTGACGTGAGTGGATGGCAAGAGCAAGGAAAAATATGAGGTAATAAATAATTGCATGGGACGGAAGATCATAGGCAGCAAGGGAAAAGTCAGAGGTTAAAAATGTATAAATGAATATTGAGAAAAAGAAGGGTAAACATGTTGGCAATTTTAAAGGAAGAACCCATCATTTGATATAGACCAAATGAAGTCAGGATCAGCATCAAACTCACGGATTTGTACTGCAGCAGCACAGCAAGGCAAATTTACATAAAATCCTAGAGAATACAAAAGCTTTAGCCTGAGCCTATGTGGCCTTACCTCTTGAACGATTGGACTCATCGCATAGTCATTACAAATGACACTTTCCTGCCCATCCTCAGATATGGATAAAGAATCTAGGGTACTACTTGTAAAATTATCATCTTCTGGCAGCGTGAATGAATTATTTTGAACTGCTTGAGTTGTTGGAACACACATGGGAGAGCCAATTAGCTGGACGCACATTTAATTTTAACACAATTAAATTTTACCTCAACTAGTCCAGTGTATTTGCATAACTTACGAGTGGAGTGAGAATTAGGAGTAGAAATTGAGAAGAGACGACGAGAGAAGCCAAGCCTTGGGCAAAGAGACGATCCAGCTGAGTCAATTGTAATTGACACACCAGAATCACAACATGAAGAATGAGCAGAGATCCAAATAGAATCATTGAAACCAACCTAATTTTAATAATTATTAACATTAAAAAACGAATCAATTTTCAAATACTTGTTAGACTTACGAAGGTTCTAGGAACACAAAATGAACAAAGGTCACGAGTAGTAGGTCAAGAATGAGTGAAATTGTCAGGTACGTTGTAAACATCGGGTCACGCTCCCCAAGGTACTGCCATGAAAAAATAACTTATTTTCTGCTAATTTTTGAAAAAAATCTTGGTTACCTTTTCTTCAATTTTTTTATCTTTAAAAGCCAGTAGAAATCTTCTGCAGTTTTCACTCCGTAGTCGTTCTACACTACGCGCATCGATGGCACGGGATAAATATTCATTCACTTCTTCATGCGTACTCGTTTCTTTTTTCCTTACCCTAGAATCATTTTAATCCAATTTGTTTGCCTTGGACCCACCCACTCATAAAATTGGCAATTAGTGAGTCATGTACTTACGTATGACCCATGAGTCTTAATTCCTTAGCCACCACTTTGTTTCCATTAATCGTTCTACAAATCTCAGCTGATGTTGGCGCAGCTGTCCTTGCAGGTCTCTCTGCATTTGGACGTACAATGAAAAAAGTTTCAATGTTATGATCTCGAAGGAAAGAATCTCTTTCTCCTCCACGTCCTCCCTCTACTTCATAGTCACCCTTCAGATAATTCAATGTGTCACCCGTCAGATGAACGCGTCTAAACTCAAAGGCAGGGAAAACATGGTCGTTAATGCCTAGGCAAAGGAAGAAATGTCATTAAATTCTGTCTCGGCTCATTACCCGGGTATCCCTCCGGATTCCATGTGATTAGCAAGAGTTACGTCATTGGACCAAACGTCAAATTGCCATTTGCGTAGTCCCAAAACTCCACATAAAACGCGACCACTGTGGATTCCTACTCTCATGTTTACATTCACATTCGTCACTTCCCTCACGAGTCTAACGAGCAAGGCAAAAAAATAAAAATCATTTTTTGTACTAGGATAATTATTTTTATCTTACTTGATAGCATCAATCATGTCCAATCCCATTTCAACACAACAATGTGCATGATCAGAGCGAGATTCCGGAAGACCAGATACGCAGTTAGTAACAATCACCCAATAATTTTATTCTCAGGCAATGATGTTCCAAGGCCAATTGATCAAATCTACCATAACAACAAAATTACGTGGCAAAATAATTTTTTTGGGTCAACAAAGAAAAAGTTGACGACATGACCTTAACCGCGTCAAAAAATTCTAAATTTTCTACATTTCTAAATTTCAAATTAATCTTCCACCAAAATGTCTGGAACTATCATGGTTGACATGTGCGACAGGTGAATTGGGTAAATTGGTCACCCAATCCCTGTTGACCCTCAAGGTTCCCCCGAAAGATCTCGTCATTTGCGTTCGTGACCCAAAGAAACAAGCTGCCGTGGACTTTGCTGCAAAAGGAATCGCCATTCGCCAAGCAGACTTTTCAGACCCAAAATCCTTGGCTACTGCCATGACCAAAATTCAAACTCTGATGTTTATTTCATCTGGATCTTTGGAGAAACGTACGGAGCAACATGCAAACGTCCTCAAAGCTGCCAAGGACGCTGGGACTGTCAAACACATTGTGTACACTTCATTTCTCAAATGTTCAAAATTCATTTTGACCCCTGATCACGTGACTACGGAAGAAGCTTTGCTCAAAACAGGGATTCCTTACACAATCTTCCGTAATACATTTTACATGGAATTAATCCCAATGTTTTTGGGTGATGCTTTGAAAACTGGGACTTGGAATTATCCAGCTGGAAATGCCAAGGCCAATTTTGCAGCCAAGGGTGACATTGCTGATGGGTTGGCCAAAGTTCTCACTGGACTCAAACCTCATGTCAACAAGACTTATGAAATCGTTGCTGGAAAATCCTACACTTTCAAGGACATTGCAGCAATCATTGCCAAAATCAGTGGGAAACCATGCGTGTACAATTCAATTCCTGTTGCAGATTATAAATCCACATTGAAAACCATTGGATTGCCCGAGGCTATAGTCAATCTTTCTGTGAGCAGTGCTGAAACCATTGCTGCTGGACAGCTGGACATTACCAACGATGCTTTGGAGAAAATCCTTGGTCACAAACCAAAAACATTGGAACAAATTTTACCTACTCTTCTTAAATAAATTCTTTTTCCGATTTTTCAACGAAATAAAGTAATTTTTGCTCTTCTTAAATAAAATCTTTACTCAAGTATCTTTTTCTCAGTTATTTTTGCAAGCGAAAGACTTAACCAGTAAGTAATCTTAAAAATGAGGTCACGCCATAGGGTCTATAGTATTAATCTTACGAGAAAAATCCTTGAGACGAACTTACCTAGCGAAGAGCTCATTGAGAAGTCGTACTAATTCCTGAGCCGTGCATTGGTCTGAAAGACTGGTGAAGCCACAAATGTCAGCAAAGAGGATACTGCGTCACATAAATATTCAAACATCACTCATCACCTTCCAAAATCCAAGGAGGAGCAGGAGTCAGGACACAATTTCACATTGTGGGTAAAATACCCGGGAGAATTCCCAGAGACAGAGACGAGAGTAGCACTTTTCTTGTTCTTCAAATCCTTTACATGTGGTTTTTCTCACCCACTTCACTTTCCTACTTCAATTTTCTTATTTCTCCACCCTTTGACATTTCCTTTACTTTTACTCCGGAGCAAAATGTTTATTTAAGAACTAACATGAAAAGTTTAGTTTGCCATCCACTCCAGTTAGATAACCTTAGTATTTTTGTAGTATGTAAATTCATTCCAAGTTGGAATTATTTTAAAACTTCTCTTCATTAGGAATTGAAGCTTCTAGCGTCTAGCTCTACAGGTTTCTTTGGCCCATAAACTTTTGCAAAGTGATTGCAAAAAGTTTTAAAACCCTACGAGATAACCCTCTCAGATTTAATGCAAATGCAAAAAATACATAGAACTCCTTGGGAATTTTGCACTTACATTCTTACTTGGAAAAAAAATTTATGTCCAGAGAGTTTTGGCTTTGGCGTGTGAAAACTGATGGACTGACTCACGTCAAACTTTTATTTTACTTTACTTTCTTCAAAATCTCAAGGGATGCCAACAACTCGGGTTAAATTTTAGAAAATACTTTCTAGCATAGGCTAACTATAGTTTTCCCCTCTGTCTTGACCTGACCTGACCTCCTTGTACTTTTTTCTAGTCAGAAATATGAACAATTTTACATACCTGACATCCTCATGCCTTTGAATGTAAATTTTGTGAAACATTTCATCCTTTGGTTTCCCTTGAATGTCAGCTTTCATCTCAACTGCAACATGACGTGGGAGGACGGACAACAAAAGACGCTCCTGAATTCAAAAAATAAGTAAAACTTCAGAAACCAACAGTTAACCTAAACCAAATTCATTTCATAAAATTAACTTTAAATTAATTAAGTCAACGGCGTAGACACAAGTTTCACATAATCTGCCGTTTTTTTCTTGCGAAATGTAAAAAATGAAAGAAAAAGAAACAGAAACACTCTGTCGACAAATCCATCTCTAATCATAACAGATAGTGACATGTATTCACATATAAAAAATAAACATGAGATGAAATGGGGGAAATATCAAATGTTATTTCCTATTTCCTACTCAGAGCACGAAACTCCACTATAGCCATAGCCATATGATTCAGATATCAGATTATTTGATCAAAGGAAAAAAGTTTCAACTCAAACTCAAAACGAAAGAGAAATGGCAACTTTACTAGAAAAATAAAAAATGATGGTGTCTGTATGACCTGTGACCTTGGACCCAAACGCATCTTCATCATCTGTTTTTATTTTCGCATATACTTTCTCCAAATTTATATTTCCATCTTTGTCGCCGGAATAAGGAAAATTATAGAATTTATGAGTTGATGAAATTTTGTATTGATAATTGAGTGTAGGAAATTTCATATGCTTTAATTGTACTAGGAACATGCAAGGCAATTTAGAATATTGGACCACCCATGGGGTTCATTTCTCTTGTATTCGTGAAAACGAATGGAAAGTGAGGCTATAGGATCCACACGGTAGTACGTAATAAAATATGAATTATGTAGAGAGCGGATGAAATGTTGCAAGGCAATTTAGAACATTGGACCACCCATGGGGTTCATTTCTCTTGTATTCGTGAAAACGAATGGAAAGTGAGGCTATAGGATCCACATGGTAGTACGTAATAAAATATGAATTATGTAGAGAGCGGATGAAATGAAAAGGAAAGCATTAGACAATACAAGAGAGAGAGAAGAAGATTAAGAAGATCGATGTTGAACCTGTTGCTGGTTTTCTCGTTGAGTTTCTAGACGAGCTAGGACGCAGTTCCTTGTTTCCAGGAAAGCCTCACGATTTGCCTTCTCACTTGGGTAGAGGGTGAATAGTCCAGCCAAATTACTACCAATCAGTAAAATCACGTTTGCTCCAACCTAGAAGCAACAATTAAAATAATTACAATTTTATTTTTACCATAAAGCTCCGGCTAATGTGTGTAAAAGGGTCAGAATCCATTTTCATTTTATTTCTTTGAACTCCTTCGTCTGCCTTCAACTTTTGATATTGTCAAACTTTTGAGAAAACTTCATTTTCATCAATACGAAGACGAGAAGAACTAGGAGGACACAAGTTTTACCACCAAGTGTGTAGGAGAAAATACTCTTTAGAAAGTCTTGGCTTGACTTGGCTTGGCCTTGCGCTAGTCCAAGAAGTTTTTACACAAAAGGAGAAGAAGAAGAAAATTTTGATTACCTGGGAAAGAGTGAAGTCTGTGAGGGCAAAGACGAGTGCGACGTGAACAATGAGCAAAACTAATCCCACAAGGCAACTCTCCACCACCTGTTCCAAATTCAAAAATGAATTTTTTTTTGCATTGCTCCAGAAAAAAAAATATTTTTTTTACCCACCCTTAGAGGTAGTAGTGTGTATGCCATGTACGTTGAGAAAAGTGTTACAAAAAGACCGGAAGATCCAAGTGGGAGCGTTTTGAATGTTTCAACGTAGGATTAGACCAAGGAAAGAAATGAGGAGAAGAATCGTCACAATGCTCAAACTCACCTCACTTCGCTTTCGCCATAAAACCACCTGCAAACACAAACCACACACGCTCATAAATCACTCTCCATTTCATTTCACCAAATCCAAAGTCTATTTTCCTTTCCTTTGTTTCATTTCTCATTTTCCCTCTAATTCTGCAAATGAAATCTAATCTCTTACACGTTCCTGAATTTCTAGTATATCTTTCATTGCACTCTAATGAATTTTGATACAAATTCAACGAAATGGAACGAAACTGTATTTATTCTCATTTTTTTATGCATTTTAGAAGAAAAACGTCACCAAAAATTGATGAATGAGAAATAAATTAACTTAAAACTATAAAGGCTTGAAGGTTGAAGAAAGTTAAGGCAAAAGTTTCATTATTCTCGAACTTCCTGCCTTAGTTTTCATCTTAATAAATAAGTAATGCTAATAGTTGTCCGTTGTGCTGGTGCATGGGCTCAAGCACTCAACTACTCATCGACCGACCAGGCCAAAGTGAAAACTCAACTTAACATGAAGACTAGGACGGACGACTCTGACTTTTCTTCTAACTCGGACTTGGGCTTTAAAAGTAATTGAATCTGGCGTTCCACGCATCCGACTTTCCAGTCAACTTTGTTTCATAATTCATCAAAACAAGTAATCAAAGCACTCAAGTGATTACTTGTTACTCAACTCACCAGTAGAAATACGAGCATGGCTCACATAAGCTTGGACTTGGACCCAATAAAATAATAGAGTTTCAGTTTAAGTTCTTTCCGGATTTGTTTGATTGGATTCCTTTGTTTTTCCCTTCCTTTGCTCATGTAATTCTTTCCTTGTTTTTTAGTCGTCTAATGTAAATGTAATGCAATTACTAGTATTAGCCATTTCCTTCCCTCAAATTAGATTTCCTGGACTCAAACTTGTACGGATTAGAGTCAAACCCAGTTTTGTTTGAAAGTCCTCAAACAAAATAATATCCGTCCGTATTTCAGGCTTTTTCAGCTTAATTGAGGTCAAATCACAATAATTTTGAAAAAAAGGTTTGAAACCGACCATTTTTTTATTTTTGTGTTCAAAAATACGGAAAATTCTAGCAGGTACAAAGTAAAGAGAAAAGAAATCGAGCCCAGTAAATATTACGTCATAAATTCAAAGCATTCTAGTTGGATTATAAGCTAATTTCATTTTTTACCCAAAGGAAACACAAATGGAAAATAGGGCTAAATGCGGCTACGAAACCAGGGACAGGCAGCACAAAGTATTCTTCCTTCCTTTCTCAATATTGCAAAATACCCGGGACCGTACATTACCCGTACCCGTATAATGCAAAGGGAAAAGTACGCATCGTACATTATATGACCTAAATCTAAATCATTGGGAAACTAAATTCAACATTTCCCTACCTGTAGCATGCAATTTAATCCTTTTCTTTTGCTTTGCTTTTCCCTTTGCTTTTGTTTTCTCCAGGTAGAGGAAAAGAAAAGTCCTACGTACGTGGGATAATACAATTCTCCTTTTGTGAAAGTGAAATGAGAGTGAAAAAAAGGAACGAATTGTTTGTCTTTTCCCTTGAGAAAGACAAATGGTTTCAAAAGGAAGCTGAGTAATTCCTTCCGTCTTTACTTCCGTTGAGGAGATAAAATATAGCCTACCTCTGAGGAATAGAGAAAATAGGAATGGATAGTCTCATTGATTTAAAAGTATTAGTTCCATTCCTTTTTCATCCTCAGTAAATTCAATTTCAATGGGTCAAATATACGGGTAGTAGTGCCTGGCCTGCCTTGGATATTAATTAACATACGAATTATAATAAAATTAGCCTTGAGTTTAACCTTAGTTTAAAATGAAATGAATTGAGATTGGCTTACGAGGAGGACGAGGTAGAAGATGAGGAGAGGAATGAGAATCAAATTAAGTGGCGGAGGTTGAATGAGTAAAACTCCAACAAAGCCCAGCAAAATAACCAACAGACCCTTGAGGTTCCATGAGAAAATGTTGAGCATGTTAGCGTTGATACAAATTTTCCACCTGTAATTGATATTCCCAATTAGTTTCCTCGTTCGTTAATTAAAACAACAACAGAGTCAAGACGGCAATGTAGGCGGATCGGAAACAAGAGCAAGAGCAAAGGTAAAAACATTTGTGGGTTCAGAAATTCGTCGTAATAGACAAAATACCTACGCAAATTCAATTTGCCTTATAATGACCAAAATAGTCAGTATTTTATTTAATTCACAAGATTAGAAGGAGCGGACCGACCACATTAGAAAAAATACAGGTCATGCTTCCAAGGGAAGGTCAAGCGGTCCGATTATTTTTGATAATACTAATAGAGAATCCTTGTAATAATAGGAATAGTTTAAGACATGGACCTGGCCGGCCAGGCCAAGTCAATATTTGTTTACATTACATTACATCTGGCGGCAGAAGGGTTTTCTTGTTGAACCATGTCATGTTTACTCCCAACCACTTGAGAAGATAGCTCAAGTGGGCAAATAAATGTCTAGGCTAGGCTAGGGCAAGGCTAGACTCCAGGAAAACAACAGCAATCACCCAAAAATTGAGTAAAGAGCAAAATTACTTCACCTTCAGAGCATTTTCCTTTTGCCGTGCCTCAGCCTTGTTATTAGTCTAATTGACAAAATAATGAAATATAGCTTAGGGCTAGGGCCTGGCCCGGATTTTAATGAAAATAAAGTTGAGTCCAGACTTGTGTGCGTGTATTTAGTTGTCAATTGCTAAAATTAACACAATTACTTAATACTCGTATCTTTCCATAGGGTTCTACATTAACATTGTCTGTTCATTATGATGATTCATTTCTCGAGAGTTAGAAGGAGACCGACGAGTATTGTACATGTAGTGATATTGATATCAAGTTCTTTTTCAAGCCTCACTTGATTATGTAATGCATGCATTACGAGTACGTAACAGGAAATAAAGCAAACAAGTCAAATAGGATCACATATAAGTCAACAATGGTCATAATTATTTTATCAACTTTTGCCTTGCCTTGCCTCACGTCAATCCCAACTCAAAACGAGTTATAGACAATCAAACGGCTCAGGACTGACAGGAAAATTCAACATTTGCATGCAATGGCCAAGCCAAGCCATATAAATATGATTTTGAAACATTCCATTAAATGTCCGTCCATTTGTGGCTCTACATTTGCTATTTGCATCTGCTCTGGGTTAAAATGAATGATTAAAACATGATTGACTCTCAACTCACATGAGTAGTTTGGAATCCTAGGTTAATTTGGGCCTTTGCCTTTGCTTTTGCCTCGGTCGGTCCGGTGGTAATACGTAACGTACCCCACTGCCTGCCACTGCTATAATTGGATTCTCTTTCAACAACATCAAGACAATGGATCAAAATGAATTGGTATAAGCTTAAGCTAAAGCTGAGTTGTTACAAAGTACAGTACGTAAGCAAAATTACATTTTGTAGTGTAGTCTACCGTGGGGCCTGGCCTCTATTTATCCTCAAACTCTTCAAGTTATGAGTGAGTGTGAATTGGGTATGAGAAATGTTTGTTTGAACAAGGAAACAGCTTGGCTTGGCTCAGCTTATTTTTACATGTGAATGAGAATGTGGATAAATATGCATGCAAAATTTTACTAACAACACAAGCAAAGGGCTGGTCTGGCACTGACACTTGGGAAAATTATTGTAAACACAAAAACCTTTGCCTTGCCTTGCATTTGCTATTTCCGTCCGAAGAGTGAATTAATTAAAAACAATGCAAATGAACCTCACCTGTCCATTATGAAATCGATGGGGAGCGAATACACTGGCTAATCTCTGGAAGCAACGACAAAAAATTAAATTAAGGCTAAAAATGCAAAATTAGTTTTAATTATTTTTTAGCCATAATTAATTACCTGTGAGGGTTGTTGAGAATTAGAAGAAGAATTGAGAATAGTGGCGGTAATGGTCGGCGTTCCTTGGAGAAGAGCTAGAGTTTCTCTTCTCGACTCACTCATTGCACTGCCACTGCCAACTGAAGACTGATTTCAAAATCATCCCGACCATAAGTACTACTTCACACGCATACACAACCTAGTACCTACCCACGCTACGCTCTACGCTGCTACTCTTGTCTTCTTTTTCCACGCAATTCACTTTTGACTTGTACTCGACAGCGTCTAAACCAAAACTGTTCAAATCGCATCCTTTTTCTTGTCTACTCTACCCCCTGATACCAAATCAAGCCAAAGCCATGCGCATATGTAGTTGGCTCAATCATCGATTCTATAATTCTTATTTGAATCTACAAAAGAAATATACAACTGGTCAAGCCAAGTCTTGGACAAAACGAAAAAAACTAAACAAAGGGACAGAAAATGGGCCGGCCGACCGACCGCCTTGGAAAGGAATTACACTTTGTCACGAATCGTGCAAAATATTGACAGACAGACGGATTGAAGAATTCATAGGGAAAAATCCTTATTTCCGGGTTCCTACCCTAATTTTCCTTATGCCGAGATAAAATAAACATTTTCTTTATTTGCATATGACCGATTTATTTGTATTTAGTAAGGAATAGTTGGTTGATCCGGTTCTCCAGCATGTTTTTTGATCCAAGATGCAAAGTGGGCTGTGATACTGAAAAGTCCAGGTGTTGCTGGCATGCCACAACCTATGCCAGTGCTAATGACACCACACAAATATTTTCTTTTTGTAGTTGGATGAAAACAAGCCAATGGTCCACCAGAATCTCCTTGACATGCATCTTTTCCACCCTCAATCTCTCCAGCACACATGTAGCCAGGAGCCTCAACGTATTTTTTCATCCAGGCAACATTTTTATAAATTTGTTTGCATTCATCTCGACTAAAAACTTGAATGGATGTCCATTTGAGTACGTTTGGGTAAGCAGAGCTTCTGTATCCTTCTTTGTTTCTACGAACCAATGTATAACCCCATCCACTGATTAAGGCTTCACCTGTTCCAAATAAAATTAATGTTTTAAGAATAAACTATGACCTTGACCTATGACTTCTGACCTGAAGGAGGATAGGCTTCATTTGGATCCCCTATGGGCAAAGGTTGGACAAATTGATTGTAGGTCAAAGACTCATTGAGTTGAAGGAGACCAATGTCATTCATGTCTTGAGTTTTTGCAAAACCCTCATGTCCAATGACTTTGACGACCGAACGAGTCTGCTCACATTCTTTTTCCTTTAGAGATAAATCCGAATCACCGACCACAATGTTAAATTCACTCTTGTCTCTTAGATAATTTCCGCCATACAAACAATGAGCAGCTGTTATGATCCATAATTTGTTGTAAATCTGTACAAATCAGGTCAAAGGTCAAATAGGGTACAACAAAGAGTAGACGACGTACGTACTGTTGCACCACAAGTATGACCAGAGCCACGATGTCCAAGCATGACTTGATACGGAGTTTCTCTGACTGTGATGTGTCTTCCACCAATAATACGTTTTTTACTTGGGTTCAGAAATTCCGTTGCTTTCTCTGTGGAGGAGGAGCCAGACAAAATTTTAACCTTTGACCCGTACCTGACTTAACCTTGTTTACCTTTGTCCCAATCCTTTTTGCTCGGATTGAACACAGAGTCCCGAATTTCCCCATTAGGCAAAGCTCGTACTGAAAAGTAAATAAAAAACTTTTACAAAAGTTTGTTACCCGTATCGCATCATGGTATTTTTACCCGTATCGTCAAAACTAAAGTTTGCAGGCAAAGGAGTAATTTTAATTTTCTTGGCTGCGCCTGGAGGTGCCGTAGGTGATGCCGTAGCCGTAGCAGATTCAACTTTGACCCAAAGTGCAGGAACGACCACAAAGAAAATCAAAATTGAAATCCGTTTAAGGAACCCCATTTTTTTGACGTGCTTCTCGCACGTAGAACAGAGCAGAATGAAAAAAATTAAATGAGCTTTGCTTTATGATTTGATTTAAAAAAAGTGGATTATGCCTATATGCTTGCATGCGTAAGAAAAGTGAGTCATCTGAGGACCAAGGACGTTTTCGCCAACAAATAATAAATTAAATTGGTTTTCTATTTTCCTCACTCACTTCAAATCCTGGCCATGGCCATGGTGTCAAACTGTTTTTCTCTTCGGGTGAGTAAGGCATTTGCCAAGAACAAAGGAAAAGGGAAAGTGCAATTAATTTCCTTCCAAAGTTCAAAGGCTTCCTTTGCCTTGCGTCATACGCTCGAAATTGGAAATGGCCAAAGGCGAATCATACAGTGACACAAATGACAACTACTCTGTAGAAATCGTATACTGAGAACACCGCAGCTAAAATAACTTTTTAAATAATAATTTAATATTATACGAATTTATTTATTAGGTCATCGGCGTTCAAATTTCCATCCTTGCTATTTAGCCAAANGCGTTCAAATTTCCATCCTTGCTATTTAGCCAAAGTAATATTTAGGATCATCACAAAATCCCCAAATATGATGACAAGCTTCTGGAAGTAAAGTGTCTGGATGAACTCCGCGCACAATCATCCGCTCACGATGAAGGATTAAGCGCGGGTAAGCCATTCGCGCATCATGTCCAGGATTTGACCAAAGGCGCTCAGCTAGTGCGGCTCCTCTTGGCCATAGTTTCATTTCCATATTGTGTTGATCAACCTTCAATCAAATTAATTTCGTTAATTAATTAATCCGTACGTAAATTAAAATTATTTCTCTTACCTTTTCAGCCCAAAGACAGGCTTCTCCACCAAAAAGTTTTCCAGTATTAAATAATTCTTCCATTTTTGGTTTGCCTACGAATCCTGTCACAAGTTTTAAAATGTCGTAGCCGTATACGTCCTAGAAAATTAGATAATTTAGGTTTATTCTTGTATTTCTATGAAAATTAATTAAACTCACCTGCCATAAATTAAGTTTTGGTTGTTCTCTCAAATTTCTCCAAGGGCCATAACCATGGTCCAAATAAACGACATCCTTATTTGAAAAAATGACACGATAAGAATCATTAAGAATTCCTTGGATAGAAGTTTCATTGGCTGAATACAAATACAAATACGAATTTTAAAAAATGACAAACAAAATATGTGTGTTAATTTTTTTTTGCTTACAAATGCTCCAAATATGAATGACGTAGTCTTCTGGGTTCAAGAATCTTCGACCCTCAGTCGTCATTTCCGAAGTCCACACGATAGGTATAATTGGATTTCCTTCGTTTGCAGCTTTTAATTCTTTAAGAGCTAAAAACGAACAGTAAAAATTTAACACTAAAAATTTCAAAGCGTATGCGTATAACCTTTACGTACAATTTTCTTGGAATAATCCCCAAAGTTCCATCAAATCTGTCGTGTTGTGTTGTTCCAACCATTCCAAAATATGTGGATATTTTAACCAACAAGCAAATGAAATCTCATCATTTCCCATATGAAATACATCTCGGTCAAATACATCAAGAAAATCCCGGAAAAGTTTTCCTAGTACGACGAGTGTGTTATTGTTGAGTGGATTGAGTTGTCCACATGGTGGCTGAATGCAATATTCTCTGTAAGGTTCTGCATTAACACACAAGGAAAGTTCACCAAGTCCTTCTTGTGGTCCCCATTGCCAACCATTTCCTAATAAAAATTAAAAAAACTGACCATTTTTCCAAAAAAAAAAAAAAAAAATCCTTCAATTTTTACCTGCATGCGAAGGTGCATCAAGCTCAGGAATAATTTTAACCCCACGTACATTAGCATAACGAATAAATTCAAGGATTTCTTCAGGTCGATAAACTTTTTTTGGACCTAAGACTCCGTATTTTGTGGCCTAGATAGATATATGGTAAATTAGTTGGTCATGTGTAGGTCAAAGGTGAAGGGTACCAATACTTACCAATGGTACACGTTTTGATAGAAAAGGAAAAGAATTGCTATCTGATAAATGCCAATGAAACATGTTCATTTTATTATAAGCCATTGCATCCACCATTCTTTTCAAGTGCGGAATTGGAATAAAATTTCTTCCAGTGTCAATCAAAAGTCCACGGTAGGGAAATACGGGTTTATCCTCAATTACTGCTGAGTTCACAATCTACGCGTTAAAAAAAAATAAAACACTAGAGATTTTAAAAATACTCAGAAAAAAAAATTAAAGTGGAAGTACTTGAAGAAGGTTTTGATCCTCATTGAATGCAACGAGTTGAGTAAATGTTTCCAACCCATGACGAACTCCAAAATAAGTGGATCCACTTATCAACACTTGAACGATCGTCCCAACAGGATTAACGCTAATGTTCAAAGAGTATGACTCATCTGTCTCTGTGGAAGTACTTGAAGAAGGTTTTGATCCTCATTGAATGCAACGAGTTGAGTAAATGTTTCCAACCCATGACGAACTCCAAAATAAGTGGATCCACTTATCCACACTTGAACGATCGTGCCAGCAGGATTAACGCTAATGTTCAAAGAGTATGACTCATCTGTTTCCAATTTTATGGTCTCAACACTTGGGTTTGCCACTCGGAGAATTAGTTGGATTTGGTTCGAATTTTTCATTGTTGAAGTTACTGGGACAGAATTCTCAATTCCGTTCACAAGCGTCTATGACAAAATTAATATCTTTAATATTATTTTATAATTAATTTCTAATTTCTAATTAATTACCTGGTTTAAATGTCCAACTGCAAGTGAAAAGGATTCTCGAAGCATTTGAGCAATTGGGCCAGAATCAGGGGTCGTAGATACGAGAACAACGTTTGAGGGCAAAAATGAACTCAGATTTTTCCCAAGTTCGCTCTAGTTAAAAAATTCTAATTGAATTCAAGCCAAATTTTAGTACGTTCCTTACCTTGCCATTTGGATAAGGCCAAAGTGGACCATTGTTCCCACATGTCAACCAACAAGTTTTCAGTGGAACTCTTGTTTCAACGGCTTCAGATTTATTGTAAGGGTGACGTTCACAGGATGGTCCATCTACAGACGTTTCGTTACATTTCCATGACCAAATAGGCTCCCTGAAATTTTAACGTGTGATTTTTGTTTTACTAGTAAAATTTAAATTTTTTTATTTTACCATAAATCTGGTGGATCTTCCGCAGTAGCCGCGGCGGCAGCAATTACAAACAGTGCATAAGAAATACACACAAAATTCAAAATACAGGAATTGAGTCTCATTTTGAGTACAGCACTTGACGGGAAAAGTGATGAACAACAAATGTGGACGAATTGTACAGGATGGGTGGTATTTATGTCAACGAGAGATTCAGGTGTTCATTCTCAAATTCAAAATACAGGAATTGAGTCTCATTTTGAGCACAGCACTTGACGGGAAAAGTGATGAACAACAAATGTGGACGAATTGTACAGGATGGGTGGTATTTATGTCAACGAGAGATTCAGGTGTTCATTCTCAAATTGATGACTTGATCCAGACCTGTCATTTTTTTGTGTACTGTACAGCTTGCTCTGGCTTAATTATCTCAACGAGTTTTGCATGCCTGAACATGACAAACAATCCCACTGATTGGATTAGCCAGCATAGCATTAAGGTCACACAAAAGGCAAAAGGAAAATTTTAGCGTTGGCGTAGGTAAGGTGAGGTGAGGTGAGGTGTTCATCCCAAACCTTATCTGGAAAAACGGGATAAATAATGTTCATTGTCCATTTCTGTGCATTATAGCGTAGTGTCAAGGATTAAATGGAACTAGTGCCAAGCTGCAGGTCGAGGTGAAAAAATAAGAAGCACGGTTGACCTGACCTTTTTTAAAGACATGCCTTGCCTCGCCTCGCCTCTTAAATTCTTAGGTTCAACTACATGTACAACTCAAATAATGCCATATGAATCCGAAACTACAGAAGTTGTAGCCAATAAAGCCAATACGAATTTTAAGATGAATGTTATTCGTAGTTGTATAACTTTTGACAATGAATTTAGAGGATAGGATCGAATGCATCGCTGGGTTAACCGAATCAATAAAAATTCTTCCAATATCAACAACACTAATCAACATCTCGGCCACTTGCCTGTTTTATCCATACAAATTTCATAGGGTGAATTTTTTTGGGGTTCACATAATTTGCTTTTGGTTTTTCTGTTCAGTCAAATAATTCAAAATGTGCGATAATTCTCACCAAAGTCAGCAAGCACAATGCTGTTGTTCTTGCAAACTCAATTGTGCTGGGAAATTTTGTGGATCCAGGCAGGCAACCAGAATGGTAACGTTAAAAAAAATCTAAAAATGATTTCAAAAATAATCTACAAATTTTTGTACAGGTTGAGCCGGATAAACTAATTTTCATCGTTGAATATTTTGACTCACAAGCTGAACTCATGAAAAAATACTTGTTGATTTATTACACTGTGGATGGCACAATTGAAATTGTAAGACAAACAGCTACAAATTAGCATGTACTATAAATTCATGTAATTTTAGATGGATTTGATTCGTACTGGTCGATTCCTTCGTCGAATGAAAGTTGACACGGTGACTTTGGATGGTTTGTACATTGGAAACGTTCTGAACATTTATGCTCGTCATATGACCATCATCGAATATGGAGATTCATGCACACGACAATATTTGGAACCAAAAACAGAACGGTATGTACAAAGTACAAATTAATTAATTAACGAATTAATTAATTAATTAAATTGAATATTTGATGCTGTAGTGCTTTCCTAATGATCAAACCAGAGGCGGTCAAATACCTTGGCTTTGTTCTCCAACGTGTGGACAAATGTTTTCGCGTCATTCGAGCCAATATGGCCAAAATGGAATATGAAATGGCAAGGCGATTCTATGAACAGCACGAGGGGCAAGATTATCACCAGTAAGT
>WJEZ01001315.1:0-18324 GCA_009869925.1 Thalassaphorura encarpata | reverse complement strand
TGCAAAAATGTTGAAAGAAAGTATTCAGATAGAAATAAGGTTAAAAGCATAGAAGATCAAATGGGTGAAAAACAATAGTGGAAATATTCAAAACTCAATTCAGCATTACCGCAGTGACAGTGCAATTTGAGCTTTGTCGGTCTCTTCGACGAATTTTTGTACTGTCGCTGTTCCTGATCAAAAAAATTGTCCAGCACATTCGGATTTATAACTACTGGTCTCTTGAGGGCAAGATATTCATCATTATGGCTCTTGAAGAACTATGTGGGTTCAAGACATCTGGGAAGAATTCCATGTTCTCAAACTTGTCTTCATATTCGAATCTTGATGACGATGTTACAACATACTCTGCAAATTTCACTGAAAATACTTCCTTAATGAAGCCTCCACCAATGAACGTAAGGAAATTAAATCATTTAGTTAATGAAATCGGGGCCATGCCTAGGCCAATTTAAATATTGACTGTCAGGCAAGAAATATTGGGTTAATATTAATAGTGCTTCACATTTTATAGCTTCCCGAGTTGGACGATATGAAGACAGATTATTTGGACCCACGACATGGATCCCGACAACTTGGAGCTTTGGGATTTCCTACTCTGGGTGGACAAGCTGCTTCTCGACCTGCTGGCAGTAATATTAAAATCCAAATGGCTCATGGAACAACCACTTTGGGTTTCAAGTTTCGAGGTGGAGTACTTCTTGCAGTAGATTCACGAGCAACTGGTGGAATGTTTATTGGTGAGTTTTGGACAGACTAGTCGATTCGTGTTTCAGTGATAAAATTGCCATAATCATGCAAATCTCCCTCCTCATGCGGAATGAATTGACTTGGACTATGGCCGCTAATAAAATAAAATTATTTCACGTCTACAGGTTCTCAACACGTGAAAAAAATCATTGAAATCAATGAATTCCTTTTGGGAACTATGGCTGGTGGAGCTGCTGATTGCGTGTATTGGGAACGTGTTCTTTCTAAACAATGCAGACTATATGAGCTTAAGAATCGTGAGAGGATTTCTGTAGCTGCTGCTTCGAAAATATTGTCCAATATGGCCTACCAATACAAGGGCTATGGACTGTCCATGGGAGTTATGATTGCTGGTTGGGATAAGCATGGACCTGGTCTCTATTACGTTGACGATGATGGACGACGAGCTCCTGGAAATATTTTCAGTGTTGGATCAGGATCGACTTATGCCATGGGTGTCCTTGATAATGGTTACCAGTAAGTTTAAGTTTTAACGGTAGATATTTTTAACAAGAAAAGATTAACTTATTGTCTAACGTGAATACAATTTTTAATTTTTGCAGCTGGGACATGACGGATGAGGAAGCACAAGAATTGGGCAGACGATCAATTTTTCATGCAACTCATCGTGATGCCGCCAGTGGTGGAATCATTCGAGTATATCATGTAAGCAACGTTATTTTTGTTCTTCTAAATTTCTATAACCTAAAGCTAAAGGAAATTAAACTAATACATCGAATTTGGGTTCCTTGTCCTCTGCAACAGGTGAAAGAAACCGGCTGGGTGAAAGTTTCCGAGCAGGACATGGACACATTGTGGGAAAAGTATCAAGAAAATAAGATACCACTGAAATCTAACAACCAAATGGTGGTGGATTAATTCAAATTCATTAAAATCAAAATTAATATTAACAGAATTAAACATAAGTAAGGGTTTTTTGGTCTTGTTCTAGAGTGAGAATGATTTGTAAATCCGAATAAATAAACTTTACATTAAAATTAATTTCGCTGTATTTTTGTCGTCCACATCCACATTTGCCAGGATTTGGATTTGGTTTTGATTAATTTATTTCCGTTGCATCCTAGCATACTTAATTTTTTGAGAATTTGATCGAAAATCAGCATAATTTTCATTTTCATATTTTAACTCAGCATTCTAGTGAATGGAAATTAGAATGTATTGGACGCATAGAGCTTTGAATTATTTTTATGCACTAGGGAATACGGCGTCTGCCGCGTAAACTGCATCCGCTCGCCCATCCCAGAAGAAAGAAAGCAACATTTTTACAATTTCCAAGTAAAGAAAGTCTAAAGTGTATTTTGTAACCAAATAAAGCTTCAAGTCCAGATATTTCGATTTCATTTTGTTTTTGTAATAGCAGCAGCTCAACAAGCATAATGGATTCTCCTGCAACAAGTAAGAACTTAAAATTTTCAGCAAATCAGGCTAAACTTTTATAAATAGCTAAAAATGAAATGTAATGTTCTGACTCTGATAATTTAATAACACAACGTCTACCTTGCCAGTTGGATGATTATGATGGATTGTCACTAATTAATATGCATTTGATTCTGTTATCAGGCAATGGTAAAGGTGTTGAAACCCTGAAGAGAGAGTACGAAATCACCGAAACATTTCTTGAGCATCAACAAATCTCCAACACATTGCAAAGGACTACTGATGCTAATTTGGTTTGTTCCGATGGTGTAATTCCGGTTCATGTTGCTATTCTTCAGGCTGTATCTCCATTCTTTGATGCAATATTTACGGCACATGTAAGGAAATTCTTAGGAAATTTTTTGTCTTCTCCAATATAATTAATTCAGTTCCTCAGCGAACAAATGAAAATTCTAAATCTACGTAAAATAATTCTCAGGGATACCACAACTTTGGATTTGGTATATGTCAAGTTCTGCTCCCGGACTATACGGTTTCGGATTTCCAAAAAGTAGTAGAAATGATCTACTGTGGGAAAACAAACATTTCTTCTGGAGAAGAATCAAAAAACATCAAAGAAATACTCAAGTATTTCCAAATTAGAATTTCTTCAGTAGAAAAATGTGAGGCAGACGCAGAACCAAGCCAAGAGTCTAAAGATTTGAAACCAATTCTCACTTTTCCATTTACATCTGGAATTGGTGCGAAAGAATTCATTAAGGCTGAGAACATGTCTCTTATAAGTGGATGCAAAATTGAGCCCGAAAGCAAAGATAGTGCAATGCAAGGCAAGTCGGTGATTAAAAAACTACGCCCTAGGGACACACTCAAAAGATTGACTGTTGAATCTGAAGGGGATTCTGATTCAGACTATGACGGGAAATCACCAAGCAAGAAAGGATTCAAGCACGGAATGGGTGGGAATTCCAGAGCTGAGCTTCATGAAAAGACGACCAAATCAAAACGTAGCAGACATGTCTCCGAAAGTTCAGAAGAAGAAGTTGATCCAGATTCAATTTATGCTGATATGGGCTGGTTTTTAAATGAAGCGAAGAGATGCCAATACTGTGGAACACAATGCAAAACACCTGCAGCTGCCTCAATTTGTCTTACAAGTCATTCAAGATTGCGGTGTTACTACTGCTTTAAAGTTGTGCGAAATACTGAAAAACTATTTCAGCACTTTGCAGACAAACATAAGCAAGCTGGAAGAGAGAATTGTCTCATGTGCCCATTTTGCGAGCAAACGATTCCCTATAAATCTGTCTCCTGCCACGTAATTTCACTGCATCTTCAAAATCCTGCAAATCGGAACAAGCATGATGGCAATCGACGCCCAGTTACGGCAGCAGGTGCCAGTCTGCAAAACTACATTAATATGGAAAGCCAAAAGAA
Source organism: Thalassaphorura encarpata (assembly GCA_009869925.1). Taxonomy (NCBI): domain Eukaryota; kingdom Metazoa; phylum Arthropoda; class Collembola; order Poduromorpha; family Onychiuridae; genus Thalassaphorura; species Thalassaphorura encarpata. The sequence goes on along the minus strand of WJEZ01001315.1, from coordinate 14,742 downwards.
GAGCTCTGAAGACACTGCAGTTGCCTCCACTTCAAAGAAGCGCAAAATTTTGCAGAAAGGATCTGATAGTGATGAAACTGACAACGAAGAGTCTGCTGAATCTGTATCTGAAAATGGTAAGAACCGGGATAAGTCTGAGAAAGGAAAAAAAGATCTAGATATTGAGGAAAAACTCATAGTAGGAGACTTGAATTTAGAGATGCGTCAAAAGAGTGTATGCACGGGTAAAATTCGTGTTTTCATTGTAAAAAAACTGAGGGCACAAGAATAATTTTTGAATAACTTCCCTTCGCCTCTTGGAGTATCACTAAAATATTTGTTTATGAAACATAATTTACTTTTTTTTTTAAATTTTTTTTTTAAGTTTACGTTAAAAAACCCACCTCCATCCATATCTGCAGGCCCAACCCTGCCTGAATTTACTTGTAGACTTATTCACTCATTTCCTTGCGTAGTTCAATCATTCCTATTACATGTTTTAAAATTATAATCCTGTTGGTTGGCTGATTAGATTTGCAGCGAAAGGTGGACAATTTGACAAATTTTTATACTAGTTTTTGACTGGCAGATTGAGTTACAATATTACTCAAATCACAAAATATTTGTTATAGCATAAGAGACATATCATGTTAATGTCAATATTTTTGTTAGATTGTATTGAAAATATATTCCTGAATAAATTCTGCTTTCACCACAGAATAAATGGTATTAACGTGGCATCTCTAGAATGTCGGGCGGGACAATTTTTAGCTGCAATCAACGATTAGCTGTTAGCGCAACTCGTTTCTGTCACATTCGAATTATTAACAAGTATGAACAGCAAAACAATGGTAATTGATCAACAAAATTCTATTCCAATGTGCAAGACAGTAGAAGATGGAAAACGCAGTTGAGTGGAAGCACGAGTCTGGGCGAATTACCAGAAAGACCTACGCCGTTATGAGTTGAGTAGAGATAGGTAGTCATTTTCTGGTGTTCATATGCAAATTACAGACCTGTAAAAAGCTAAACAGTCCGGAGAAATTCCAAAGTTGCAAATACAAATTTTCAGTTCGTTTGAAATCTACATGACTAATGAGTAAGGACGACCAAAATAATCCCATGAGAGCGTGTACTGGCAACTGGCCTGGCACTACTTGGATCTTATCAGGGATAAATCCCAATGGCTGCTGCTGTTTTGTTTTGTAACAGTCCGTGAATATTTCCGGGTGAGGTGATCAGAAAGTGCGTCGTGAAATTCGCACACGACGAAGGCGTTTTCAATTTTGAGCCAATGAGGAGGGAGGTGTGTCTGTCCATGACGTGAAGCGATCGTACGATCTCTGAGTCGGATTCTTACATCCTAAATTCAGAGTTGGTTGTGCGAGTCATCCTAGCCTTAGCCCTAGCCATAAGTCTGCAATTCCACAACAAGTTCCGTCGTAGTTTGTTATTGTCTGGACTGGAGTGCAAAAAAGCAGCAAAAATAAAATGTGGGGCAACGTGTCGCGTGTGTGCATCGAAGGTCGCGCCATGTACTTTACGTCTCATTCCTTCCTCAACACTCGTGTAATTTCCCTTCAGTTCTAGATTTACTTTCATAGGGTGATCATGAGATCTCGACGGGACGACACAGAAAAATTACTAATAACACGATAGGCAGGGAATCAGTCAGCAAAGAGCAAAACTTCACTTCCTGTATAATAATTGCAATTCACTGGTTGTACGGAACTGGTCATTGACAAACTCAATAAAATAGTTTTGTAACAAGAAGTGGAATCAATTCAATAGAAGTTCCACAAAATGTCCAGAAAACTTCCAACTAGAATGATGTGGGGATCACCACAAATACCACCATCAGTTGTATCATCGGCCACTGCACTTGTAAATTCAATTACATCAACTTTTAATTATTATGCAAATTCTCCTCCTTCACCATCATCCCCAGCACAGCAAAAACCTTCCCACCCTCCAGAAGATCAATCACACTCTGGGAATTCAATTTTAAGTACATTTGCCTCGACGTCTAATTCAAATTCTGGGTCTTCAGTTCTAAATTCATTTGTATCGACTTCTTCAGCGGAGAAACCTCGGTCCTCTTCTTCATCAGTTGCCTCATCAGCTGCTTCAATTCTGAATTCAATTACATCAACTTTTAATTATGCAACTTCTTCTACAACTCCTCCAGAGAAACCCACAACATCAGCGGAGAAGGAGAAGGGACACAGTGATAATTTAATCCCATCGCCACCTCCAATACGACAAGTAGATGATCATCAGAACATTGAGTCCCGAACAAAATATTTGACAACAGCTTTGAATAAACAGGTGTCGAACGTATCTGCTCCACACAAATTAATTTACCATCTTGATGATCTATTCTTACACCTTATTCGTTACCATAAAACAATACCTATTGCCCTAGAGCATGGACTTATCAAGTCGTTGATGAAAATTATTAAAACTTACCCGGAAGATGCTTATATTATGAATCGTGCCAGGGAAGTTCTCGCAATTTCCGGATACAATCCACCAGTCAAAGGTCCAGGAATTAGTGTGCTCAGCATTGATGGAGGTGGCGTAAGGTCAGTTGGGGATCATATTACTGATAATGTCTGATTTTTACTGAAGTGTGAATTGCATTGTAAAATTATTTTTATTATTCCAAAACAGGGGACTGGTTGCAATAGAAGTTCTGCGCCAGATTGAGAACGTGACTAAGAAAAGGATTCATGAATTATTTGATTTCATTTGTGGTGTCAGCACTGGATCAATTATTGCATTTTTATTAGGTATTTGACACTAATGATTTAAAAATTGTAATTTCATTAATTTTTATATAAAAGTTACATCATTTTGCCTTAGGAGCGCATCATAGGACGTTGGACGAGTGTGAAGCGTTGTATAAAGAATTTAGTCGGGAAGTGTTTAGTCAGAATTCGTTTGTTGGAGCAGGAAGCCTCATGTGGAGCCATGCGTACTATCATACTCCAACGTGGGAAAAGATTCTTCAAAAACACTTGGGGAAAACTACACTGCTGAATTTAGCTCGAGACCCGACTTCTCCAAGGGTATGAAATTGTTAAAATGTAGATTCTCGCCTCAATAAATTTTTAATATCTGTTCTCTGTCTCTGATTAGGTCGCCGCAATTTCAGCAGTGGTTAGTCAGGAGCGTATTGCTCCTTATGTCTTTCGTACTTACGCATTTCGTCCAGGAGTTCAAGCCCGGTATAAGGGAGGGTTTGAACACATGATGTGGGAGGCCGTGCGAGCCTCAGCCGCAGCACCAACGTATTTCGAAGAGATGCGAATAGGAAATTGTATTCACCAGGTATGAATTAGCTACTTCTGTTTTTTTTTACTATCGTTTCTTTCCCGATTTCTAATAGTGAACAAATTTTATTTCTAGGACGGTGGAATTCTAGTCAACAATCCCTCTTCCGTTGCTCTTTCCGAAGCTCGTGGTATTTGGAGTGGTGTTCCTTTGCAGTGCGTCGTAAGTCTTGGCACTGGAATGACATTATCGTCACGGCTAGAACCACACGTGGGATCAATTTCGACACCTGACTCAAAAGTTGCCTCATCTTTGTCTTGGAAAGGAAAGTTCTTGAAAGTGTTGGACTCGGCCACCGACACCGAGGCTATACACTATACTCTTAACGAATTGCTCCCCAAAGAAGTTTATTTTCGTTTCAATCCTTATGTATCTGAAGTTGTATCTCTAGATGAGGCATCCCCTGAAAAATTGAATATAATACAAGCAGAAACAAGGGAATACCTTCAGCGAAATTATGAAAGGATTACTTGTGTAGGGGAAGCTCTAACTAGGCAAAAGGGTATCACAAAAAAAGTAACTGACTGGTGGAATTACTGATTTCCCGTCATTTTGACAGTATTATTCCTTAGGACGATTTCACTACCACTATTACTCTTAGTCTGATAACTTCTTAGCATTCGAAGTAAGTAAACGTTAGTAAATTATTTGTACCAGTGAATATCTCTGAAGATATGAAATATAATGTCGAATCTACATTAAACATAGAAACAATAGACGGTAGTTCATTGAAGTTAGGTTTATTCTTTGTTGCGATAGTGCATCTAGTCTTTTTGTTTTCAGTAAGATTTACGTTAATGGTAATTTATAATTTATTTATTAAGGAACGCAGTGAAGAAACCTGTGATTTTGAGATTAAGGAGCTCGACTCGATTAAGGAGGATCGGAACGGTTAATAAATATTTATTACATCATACGATATTGTGTTATTTTGATTTAAATTAATACTTTGAGGGTTTTTTTTGCAAAGGAACTGGCTTCTTTATGTGAATGAAATAAATCACACTTTCCTTCTTAAAAAGAACTTCAGAGCAGGTTGCTGATTTTGTAAAGAGGCAGTCAAAGCTTTTGTAATGTAATTTTATTCATGTACAGCACTTCAAGTTGATATTTAAATTGACTTGCGTATTATCTAAGTTACTTTCACCCGTTTAGCTTTCACTTGCTTTTTCTCCAAATTTCCGGTCCTTCTAAAGAAATCTGCCTTTCCATTCTCATTTTCTCCATTGTCACCCCAGAGCTTGTCAATATTTTGCCCAGTTACATCAAAGTCGATTGGCTTAGGCTTGCCAACTGTAAATTGAGAGACGATGTGTTTACCGTTGTTGTGTCCGTGCGATTTCCCTTCAAGTTTCTCGATCACATCATCGACTTTCTTCCTGTTTTCTGCGGCAGCCACTTCATCCTGGATATGAGTTAATGATTTGATTATATCTCCCCCATCCTTTTGATGTTTCTGATGCATAGAACTCATAGAATTAATAACATGATGCAAATTATCAATTTCCCGATTCACTTCTTGATGCAAACGAGCTGGAGGCAATCTGTTCCTAGTATTTGTCATATGCTCCAGCTTAGTAATTTCTCTATCCAGGGCTTCTTTATCTCCATGTGTTCCAGATTTATTCATTTCCTCCAACAAGTTAATTTCTTCGTCCAGAGCTTTGATTTGGTCTGATCTGAACAATTGTTCATGTTTCTCAGCTATTTCACCAATCCGCCGAATTTCTTCGTCCAAATCATAATTCTGCTGCTTCGGTGAACTCATTGAATCAATGACGTTGTGCAAGTTTTCAATTTCCTGGTTCACTTCCTGATGCAACCGAGCTGGAGGTAATCTATTCTTACTACCGGTTATATGCTCCAGCTTAGTGATTTCTCTGTCCAAAGCTTCCTTATCTCCGTGCTTTCCAACTTTATTCATTTCTTCCAGCAAGGTAATTTCTTCATCTAGGGCTTTCATCTGATCTGTGAGTAGGCCTTGGGACTGGAATGCTAATTCATCAAGTCGCCGAATTTCTTCATCAAGGTCGCCAAGTTGTGCTGCGGAGTGGTGATATTTTCCTTCTTTTAAATTTTGAACTTCGTCAGCAAAAGACATTCGGTGATGAGTGTCAGAAATTCCACTTTCCTCAAACCCATGAGTCTCAACTTCTCTAACATCGTCCTCAAATTTCTGAGAGAATTTTCTGGCCGTTGATGGTTTCATAGCTTCATGAGTTAATTTTTCTAAATCAGCTATCGCACTATCGAGATGGCCTGATTTCCCAGTTTTGTCAATTTTGTGAAGCCTTCGTTGGAGTTCAAATTCAACATCACTGTCTTTTTCCAAATCCTTCAAAATAGCTTCTAGTTTCAGGGAATCTGGACCTCCAGAAGACTTGTCCTTCTCCAATTCATAAATGACATCATCCAATTCTCTTTTTGTTTTCACCCCTCCCTATATTCCCCAACATTTCTTCGTCAACTGCCATTTCATGAAGATCTTTAATAACATTTTCCAATGTTTTGACCTTTTGGTCATCAATACTACTAGCATGCATCGGGTGATCAGCTTGTTCGCTCTTCCGCTCTAATTTTGCCAACTTATCAATATCATTTATAATTTTGCCAACATCCTCAATTTTCTTGTCGGTGACTTCATTCATACTCATGTTCGTCACTTTTGGAGTCAATCTCTGATTCTAATGTTTCATGATGGGGGTTCATATGCCCACCACTTCGAGCACAGTTCATCGCCAAACTTTCCAGCTCGCGAATTCGGTCATTGAGGTCATATAAATACTCTTGAGAACTTTGTTTTGCCGATTGATACTCATCAGATTTTTCCAGCATGGTTTTAATTTCCTCAATGAGATGGTCGATCACTTGAATATCATCTGTTACGATTTTTTCAGCTGGTACATCAGAATGTGATTCAGCTAGGCTTTTATCTACGGTTTCTGCATGGAACCCAGAATTAACATTATCTGGAGAAAATTTCATCTCTGAGGCTGAAACCACTTCTGGAGCATGGAGACTTTGCTTCAGTTCTGATTCTGTGCATGGTCCGTCTTTATCTTCACAGAATGTCACGTAATGTGGTTTCTTGGGTACTGATTAAGATTTGAATAAATGTTAGCGTATTTGTTCTACAAAATTGTTCAACCTGTCTAAAAATACCTTGAATTGAATGTGATAGCTGTTGTAATTGAGTAATTACGGCATCAACTTCTTCAGTGTGCTGTGGTTTATGGTCTTCCTCCACTGATTGGATCGTCATGCTCTTCGAGTTTTTTAATTTCATCATCTAGAGCTTTAATTTCATCAACAGTAACTTCATTAACTTTGTGAAGCTCTTCGATTTCGTCAGTCAATGAATGTTTCTGCTCTTCATTCAATGCCGTACTTCTATCCTTTTCTGCTGTTAACGCTTCAAGTTTTTTAATTTCTTCATTTAATTTTTCCATTTCTAAGTGAGTGATGATTTCATTCAGGTCTTTGATAACTTCTGCTGCAACTTCTTGTTTCTCAGCTTGGGGCGCAGATTGTTCGACTAAAGTCTGGATTTTTTCAATTTCCTTGTTGAGTTCCTCAAGTTGAGTTGGGGGTAATTGAATGGGCTCGTGATTAATGTTCGTAAGAGTTTGTAATTTCTCAATTTCTTCATCCAGTGCTTTCCTTTGTTGCTCCTCAAATAAACCTGTGTCCTTATCAGCTAGCTCTTCTAATCGTTTTATTTCCTGATTCAGTAATTCCAAATTATTGTCAGGTGCAGATGCTGAAAATAGAATTGGGCTTGGTGATATTTTAAGCTTAACTTTCGACTAGGCTAACACTACAGATAAATTTATTTAAATTTAAGCTTTACTTGCTGGGGCTTTTGGAACTTCTTCAGTTTTTTCTAGAAAATTTTTAGATAGACAATTTTTAGACACCTATAGAAATTAAGTGCTCTGACATTCATGGTGCCCAATATGTTCTCAAATTACCAATTTTCTCCTTTAGAATATTCTGGATATCGTGTTCTAGTTCGGGTGGAACCTTCTCTATGATGCCCTTTCAGAATAGTTTTAAATTCAGGTGTTAGAGGAACTGTTGCTGATGGATGACCGGAGCCAAACGGTTCAGGAAGATCTTCATCCTTGTATCCCCATTTCTGAAAAAGAGTTCTCGCTGCATCATACCAATGCTTATTAGTATCATCATCTGGTGACCTCTGCTTTTTTACGGCAACGACATTTTCTTTGACAATAGATTTATTATCTTCCTGAGCCTGATCCTGATAACCCGTTTGCCACAAATTCTCATCGTCCAGAACGACTCTATTATCTATGTCACTTCGTTGTGAATATGCTGAAAGCAATGAACTTTTACTTAAATACAAAGTTTATCGACGTCTGTATAAATTAGAAATATTACGCTACGTACGAGCAGTCAACACGGATGCGATTGTACATAAACAAGTTACGAGAAAAATTAGATGAACGTCCTGTCGGGAGAACTTGTGAAATATTACATTTGACATTTTAGCCTTGGGTATTCCTGACTTTGTCCAACTTATCTATCGCAAGACAGGTTATAAGCATTCAGCTTCAACACCCGCAATTTTATAAGACTTGGCATAATATTGACAGGAAGTTTTCTAAACGTAATCAAACATTCTAATTTTCGCGTTGGCTAGGGATTTCTCAACTCTGTCATCATAAATGAATCTCCAAATCGGCTATAATTTCTCTGCCTCATTCGTGCATCTTGAAATTTGAAATCATAATTTAATTTAACATTACCAGATTTATCCAATTAAACATTAACATGTTCATCAAGTGACGAACTTCTTGTGTAAATAGCAATGTCGAATTAGTGCAAGATTCGTTGTAATGGTTCTGACATAAAAATACGAAAAACAAATTCACACTCATCTAAATTAATCCCCAAATCATTTTCCAGCTTAAATGAATAATCGCTGGATTGTGTACTCCAGAATTGTTATCACCAATATTCCAGATGATTGACAATACATTGAATGAAATGTGAATAATCAATCATACGTGTTCGATGCTGAAGCTGATGCTGTCAATTTTCTACTTGTGATTCAACCATCCGACTTTTTGGACTCAATCTGCTTGGGGTCTTTGGTCTTTATTTCCGCAGTATTTTTCCTGACTTATCAATTTTGCCAAAAGTTTACGAACTCAGCTTTAGTGTTATTCCATGTATTAATGAAAGGAATTGATTGATGGTGCGAAATAATGAGACAGCGCAGCTAAAGGGAATTAGCAGAGCAACCAAAGAGATTATAGTTGGCTTTTCCATTCATCGTTATGAAAATTGTCAATTGATGAAATGTGAATGATCACAGCAATTTCTTGATTGAAACTCAGCGTAGCCCCAGGTTAATATACCCAACCCAACTCAATGTATTGTTTAAATTTAAGCATGGGAATAGTGTCATGAATTTCATTTTTCATTAATTACATTTCATTTCATGCCCATTCTTCTGCGGTCATAGTCATAGTTAGGAGTGATTACAACACAAACATTCCAACCACGTAGTATTGCTCATTGCATTTGCATTGAGTTGCTGATGTGGTGTGATAGACTGGACTGATTACACTAGTAGGATGAGACACTCATTCGCTCACTCAAGCCACGCTCAGCAATGAATTAAAAGATATGTCACTATGATAAAAACAGTAGACAATGCATGTTTAAATTATGATGGGAACGTCCAAGTAAATACGAGGACGAGGAAGGGAAAGTTGTAGTAGTAGTGGTCTCCGTCTCCCTTTTTGGGTCATTTGAGTCGATGAATTGTTTTTGTGTGTTGAAACTAACGGGAGGGTTCTCTCGCCGCTTGAATCAAACCTGCTCAATATTTGGCACTGCGCCAACCTTGTACAATTCAGTCAAAGACAGAATTACTAATTATATCGTGCCTTGTCAATTTTTTGCAATAATTTAGAAATAGAAGCTACTGCTACATTTTACACGTACGTACGTGTGGTTAGGTAGTTTAGTTTTTAATCGTACTGTTAATTTGACCAAATAAATGAGCGGTGAAGGTGAAAAATTTGTAGCTGCTCTGGATGTTGGTTCAACTACAATTAGATGTATCATTTTTGATCAAAATACAACAGTGCGTGGAGAAGCACATGCTCAAGTAAGACCTGGTGGTGCTTAAAGACTACTATGTTCAGTAAAAATTGGCAAAATAAAGAATTTTGTATTTTACAGATTATTTTAGAATACCCGAAGCCAGGATGGATCGAAATGAATCCAGATGTGTTGTGGGAACAAGTGGAATATGTGATTGTCAAGTCAGTCCAGGGTTCGTAAAATTATGCAAATGCGAATTTTATTGTATTTTATATCCACTCATGTGATTTTCCATATAAAGTCTTATAAATTTTCCCTTTTTTTCCAGATGCTGGGATACATCCTGGCCACATAAAAGCAATGAGTATTTCGACACAAAGATGCTCATTTCTTTGTTGGGACACCAATAATAACAATCCACTTCACAACATCATAAGTTGGAAAGACACTCGAGCTAATGATCTAGTCAACCAATGGAATAATTCCCTCTACTTCAAAGTAAAAATACATTGTTGAACTTTCTTCGGAGAGAAAAGTTTACGTGAGGAATATAATTCAATTTGATGAATTTTACAGGCATTAAGATTGTCATGCAAATTCTTATACGGAATTACCCGAAACCGTCGATACTTATCTGGGAGTGTGTTAAAGGTTTTGAATGAACAGGTAAAAATTATTCTATCATGAGCGTAATTTAATTCCTGCCCTTTATGTAATAATTGTTGAAACTTTAAAGGTTGTGATGAAACTTGTTTGGGTGCTGGAAAATATTCCTGGCATCCGGGAGAAAATTGCTTTAAATCAAGTAAAATTCGGGACGTTGGATACTTATTTGATTCACAAATTGACATGTAAGTAAAAGTGATGATTTTCTCCCTTGAGATTGTTCTAAATATGTTCCAAATATTTTTTGAAGACGGAGAAAGACATGTGACAGACTACAGTTGTGCTTCGCCTTGTGGATTTTTTGATCCATTTGTATTGAGTTGGGCAGATTGGGCGCTCAAAATGTATTCGATTCCGTCATCTATTCTTCCGACAATTGTTCCAACTTGTGGAAATCATTTTGGTTCCTGTAAAATATTTCCTGGCTTTGACATTCCAATTCTTTGTGTGATCACTGACCAATCTGCTTCAATGTTCGGCTCAACTTCATTCCATCCCGGAGATGTCAAAATAACCCTTGGGACGGGGACATTTTTAGATTTTAACACAGGGACGAAACCACATGCATCAGTTACTGGAATTTATCCGCTCGTTGCTTGGAAATATAACTCAAAATTATTGTACATGGTGGAAGGACAGGCTAAAGATACTGGGACAATAATGGAATGGGGGAAATCGATCGGTATGACGAATGATTTATTTTTAACTAATGGTTTTGGAATTCATTATTAACATATATGAATGAAGAGCACGAAATAAATTAAAGAACAACGGGCACTGCGCATCAAAATCTTCCACGTAATGATAAATTCTTGACACTTTCCAGGGCTTTATGACAATGTAAATGAATCAAGTGCAATTGCACAGTCGGTCTCTGATTCGCATGGTGTGTATTTTGTTCCAGCGTTTAACGGACTACAGGTACTGATCAATATTTCCTGGCTTGAATTACTACCAATTAATATTTCACTAATCTAACAAATTCAAACAATATCAATAACTTATTTCTACTTTCCTTAGGCTCCTTACAATGACAACGGAGCTACCGGCGGGTTCATCGGCTTTAAGCAAACAACACAGAAGAGTCATTTGACGGCAGCATTACTGCAAAGCATTTCGTTTCGCGTGGCACAACTGCTAAATGTTATGATCACAGAAACTGACTTAAAATTTGATTGCATAAGGTAGGCCTAAATTCGCAGCATATTACTTCATATGTCGGATATTTTTCAATAATTTATATTCTTGTTGCAGAGTGGATGGAGGGGTTTCAAAAAATGATTTTATTTTACAAACTATAGCAAATCTTTCTGGTAAGCGCGTTGAAAGGCCAAATTCTACAACTACAACTACTGCGCTGGGGAGCGCCTTCTTGGCTGGAATTCAGGCTTGTAAGAATTCTCTAACTTGAAAACAAGCATTATTATTGAATAATAAAATTTTTGTTGAATGCATTTATATAATTCTCTTTAGGCATTTGGAAATCCATGGATGAGCTTGAATATTACTACAAAGCGGAGAAAGTGTTTTTACCAGAAGTCGAGCGCGAAGAAAGCACACATGAAAATTTTGTGCAATGGGAACGAGCCGTAGAAAGGTTTCTGGAATGGTCTAAATGACGGTAGTATAACCTTAGCTCAAGTAAATTCCATCTATACAAGATGCAATATGCATTTTAAAGCTATAATACTATTATTTATACTGGTATCTTTAAATTAGTGATTGAAAAATGTTGCATTCAATGATCGCCAGCAACATTTAAACAAAAAAACGTGACCCGTGCCACATACAAAAATAACATTCAAAGGTCACCAGCCAATTCACAAGTGCTCACAAATAAAATAATATAGACATGTAAAAATCTTTCAATTTACAAACGTGCTAAACCAGCTTAAGTGCTAGTTTGAGTAAACTTAAATCTAATATTTTTTTTGAATACAATTTATTGTACAATACTGTGTGTCATTTTATTTTATTTTTTGGATTTTCTATTTGAGATAAATTATAATCCAGGAGGCCAGGACAGCTGATGTTCATTTATTAATGAAAACTAAGCCTATTGTGTTACAAGTTAATAACTTTGACATATTTGGTCAAATTAATAACGCCGAGTAACTTAAAATGTAATCCAAGTAACCAGCAAGTGAATTGAATTCAAATAAATTACTTGAAATGTTTCATTTATAAATGAAGTTTTTGACAAGAATATGGTCTAGTGAGTTTTATAGACAAACTCGGTCGAATAAAAAGCTAAATATTTATCGAGTTTGTAATTTGATGCCAAAAAGGAATATACTGTTGCATTGCACTAAAATCTATTGACGCATTGGTATTTTGTTTTTGCAAAACTTGATCTACGTTTTCCTCAATTATTGTATAATCGCATATTAGCATTGCAAAATTGAAACATTAGCAAATGTGATGATCATTTCCATTGGAATTGCATGAGCAAAAAATTTCTTCAAGGATTTCTCAACGTACGAGACTCGTACTACGACATAATTTTCCCACACAGCTGGTTCCCGCACCAAAGTTCAAATATTTTGGCCTTGATAACTTTAGTCAGTCATTCAGTGCAGTTAATTGCAGTCAGCAACACCAAATTCCTGTCCAAATTTTAAAATTAAACACAAGTTTCTTCAATAAAAGTGGTTTGTGTTTTGACGAGTGACACGTCTTTTACGATCATCAAAATTTGGTACAACTCACTAAGAACATGACAGGGGCTTCAGGTTAGTTCAGTTTAGTAGTTACTTCTATTTGAACAATTAAACTCCAAAGTCCAAGGTATTCAAGGACAAGGGCATTCCTGGTTTGATCATTTTTTGAGAAAACTGAGAATTACTGTACGACAATGCCAGTAAAATTAAGAGAAATATAAAGCGCTTCAGAATTAAAACTTTATTCGTCTCAAAAATATTAGCATTATAAACAAAATACACATTTCCTTTGTCACAGGTTCCCCCGAGTGCTTTTAACTTAGGTAAATCATCTACTATTACAATCCGCTCTTGTTTTTTCATTTTCTAACAGTTTTGATCGTTTGTGATTTGTGGTTGACTTGGGCCATAGATGTTCTTAAAACATTCAGTTCAAAGTAGGCTAAGGTTGCGTTAATGTTCCAGTTTGGGATTTGAGTTGTTTGCTAATCGAGCGTTGCAAGTGGATTCCTTAATTTTGTTTTGAGCCAGGCCTTTGCCTGTGCTGCTACGCTCATTGCGTATATAATATCAACAAATAATTTCCCAGTTGAGTTTGAGCTTTAGGAGTGAAATCGTTGGAGAATATATGCTTTTAGGATACTGTGTGACTCTTGGCTTTCTCCCGAAGTTGTTCAAGGCGAAGATGCCGTGATGCATGAGTGCAAAAGTTAGCTTGCTAAAATTTCTTCATAATTTCGACCTGGATATCGTTAGATAGCCAATTACAAATGTAGACAAACTCTATCTGATTGAGCTTGAGGGTTATTGAGCATTTAGGTTTCGTAGTGAAAGCACTTTCTCCGCACATGTTATAGTAAGACTGTTCGACTTAACTTATCTTTTTTAAATTAGTTTGCATGTAAAATCTTAGGTTCTATACGACTATTATTGCATCAAAAAATAGTATCCAACATTACCCCATTTTTGATTATACTAAATGCACAAAAGTTGCATTGTTTTGCAACCAATTATTGCATTGAGAAAGTCCATACTTTTAATCTTCTCGCAAAACGACTAGCCTCTAGAGTCTTTATGTGGTTCCCAATTCTCTGCAACCGATCAAATAATAAAACTGCTCCAATGAAGAATTTTGTCTACTGCTTGGCGTCGGCAATTGACCTCTGACTTGTTCCGGCTGAATGAGGTCGAATAAGTTTTAATGAGAGCATAAATTGATAATCCGTGGCAAAAATGTCATGCTTTTGAAACCATGCACTGCTTTAAAAAAGTAGAACAATTTGTTCCGGATGACATGGTTGTAATGGAATTACAGTTAGCAAACTTTATTCAAAATAATCTCTGAGATTTGTAGGAATAGATTCTTGGATTAATTACTTTAAGAGAATATCATTATACATCATATTAAGTTTTAGTTTGTTCTGTCACGGAGTTGACTCAATAAATTTAGAATCATCCTTTCGCACTTGAAAATTATCTGTATCTTTTAATTACCCGATTTGAGTGATTTCAGACTTTGGATTAAGCGCGGTCTGCTGATGTCATTGGTTTAAACTAACATCTAAACTGTTGCCTATTAAAAGCTTTGTCTAGCTTTCCTACAACATTATTATCTATCATCATGTCTGCTGAACTGAACCTCAAGTTCAAGTCCAACTAATTCCAACCACACACATGGGTGTTTGTGGAGAACATATGATTATGATATTTCGGTTATCAATAGTATGAATTCAGCTATACCACATGTAAACCAACTAAATCATCCATATGACATGCTTGTTTGCACTCTAGTTTCACAAAACTTTTCTCGCTTATTGGTTTGACTAGTTGTGAGCGCAGAACTGCACCGCTCACGCACCTTTTAATAAGTAATTTTATTTAAGAGCGCTCCTGGCAATGGATCAGAAGGAAGTGCAATTGGGTAAAAAATAGTCTCAGGTTGAAGTTTCTAATAATAGGCCTGTTCCGATCCGAGGCAATCTGAACGTCAGAAATAGCTAAATCTCAGTCTTGGAGGCGGTTA
>WJEZ01001314.1:0-18325 GCA_009869925.1 Thalassaphorura encarpata | reverse complement strand
TGTCATCCCACCTTCTTAAGGTACCATGTCATCCCACCAAGTTTTGGTACTATGTTCATCTGAATTTTATGGGATGACATAGTACTTTAACAAGGTGGGACGACTTGGTACTTTAGCACGGTGGGATGACATGGTACTTTAACATGGTGGGACTTAGAAAAATATTGACAAAAAAGGAGTAGGAACCTCTAAAAAATTTTCAGTCCGACAACACGTAGCTTATGGGATGGGACTTAGAAATTTTTTCAGAGGTCCTACTGCAGGGAACCCACCCCTTCGTCTGGTCAAGTTTCTGCTTTCGATTTTTAGAATTTGCTCGGAGATATCATCTGGAAAAGGACGGAAGAGAGAAACTTGAAATTTCACCTGATTTGTGGTGTACCCTATACGGCTTTGCCGGTCGCTAGTATAATTGCTGCGAAACATGGAACACGGACGATTTTGAAAAGGTAAAGATTTTTAACGTTACTTTTTATTGAAAAATTCATGAGCAAGTTCAGGTCAGTTTTGTTATCTCATTTCAGAAAAGAACAAAAACTCTACGGGACTGGAAATATGCTGGATGGAGAATTTAAAGCTGGAGAAAGCTGCCTTATTATAGAAGACGTCGCAACGACTGGGTCAAGCATAATTGAAACTGCTCAAGTTCTTCGAGACCATGGATTAATTGTAACGGACGCGATTGTGGCTCTGGATCGAGGACAAGGGTGTCAAACAAATCTTGCTAATCATGGAATTACAATGCATTCCCTCATCGAAGTTTCATCAATGTTAGATACGCTCCAGGATCTGAATCATCTTCCAGTAGAAAAAGTTGCAGAAATCAAAAACTTCTTGAATCAGCCTCAGCCTTGCCCTGGGCCAAATGATCAAATAGTTCTTGGAGCTTCCTTTGAGGACTTTGTGAGAATAACGATTTTGCCAAAAATATCATCAAAAATTTCTGCACAATTGCTAGGAATTATGTTGAAGAAGAAGAGCAATTTGTGCCTATCTGCAGATTTGGGAGATTGGAAGGAAGTTTTGGAAATTGCTGAGGCAGTTGGTCCTCAAATTTGTCTGTTGAAAACACATGTCGATACTTTGAATTTTGACAAAGTGGATGACATTGTCACGTTTCGGAATAAATTGCTGGAACTTTCGACCAAGTTTGAAGTAAGTTCAGAAAAAGTCTAGTGGATTTCTATGAAAAAAATTACTAATTCTGTCATTTTTCCTACCAAACAGTTTCTGATTATGGAAGATAGAAAATTTGCTGACATTGGATCAACAGTTCTACAACAAGTGACGAGTCGTCCCTTTGAAATCCACAAATGGGCACATTTGGTCACTGCTCATGGGAATCCTGGTCCAGGGATTTTAAAAAGTCTTGAAAAATTGGTAGGAGTTGTCCTGATTGCGGAAATGAGCTCTGCAGGAAATCTCCAAAGCAAAATTCCAGTTTACAAGTCCGAAATATTAGAAATGACTTCAGGGTACGAGTCCGCAGTTGCTGGGTTTGTTTCTCAATCAAGAGTCGGGAAAGATGATCTTTCCAATCCAAATTATTATCTTCAGTTTACACCAGGGGTATCCCTTCAAGCTAATGCTAGCGCCGGGGATGGACTTGGACAACAATACTGTTCTGTACAAACTGCATTGACAGAGAGAGGAGCTGATGTTATCATTGTGGGGCGTGGGATTTTCAGTAACCCAAAAGAATCTTGGTTTGAAATTGCTGAGAAATACAAGGAAGAGGGTTGGACAGGTTGGAAAGACAAATTTTCCCAAAAGACTGGGGTCAAAATGCCACTTTAATTCACCATCCACAAAATTGGAGGATTTGATCTTTAGAACTAATAATTCCAATAGTTCAGCTGAAATATCAATTTGTATACTAGTATAAGCCAAGGAATTCGTATAATTATGTATTTTTCAAAGAGCATTTCCAGTTTTGAGTTTTGGCCATGTCATGCATGATTGAATAAATTATTTTCGATATTGATTATGTAATAGAATCAATCACATAAATTTTTATTAGCGATTATATGTTTTTCCTTACCAGCTAGAAGTGAATACTATTTTACGCCAACCCTGTAACGTCTTCATGAACATGAGCTGTTCCCAGTTTCCATAATATATGGCAGAAGAAATTAATTTTACGAAGTGCAGAATTAGGATTTATAAAATATTCCAAAACTTACGTATTTCAATTCAACCACAATCTCTTGACTAGATTAAACACAAAAATGAAGATACAGATATAATTCATTGAATAATTCATCGTAACATAATATTATTTTAGAAATAGAACTATAGAAGTCACGCGAAGGCGAAAGCGATTCATTTTTTACAGAAAAGTATATTTAGCGAAAAATCCGTTTCAGGTATAAAATGGCTGCTAATTAATCCGTGCAAAAATCATTCCACTGATGCTGGAGGATTAGCCTGGATCTGGGTCTGAGGCTCTGAACTTCCAGAATTATTTGCATTTGGATTCGAATCTGGAGGAGGGTGTTGTGCATAATAATATCTAACAGCTGAGGCTGGAAGATGCCAATTGGCCGCGTGGAGCTCAATCAACTGCATCAAAGTTTTTTGAACCAAAGCAGGGGCTTCCGTGAGAGTCAAATAAGGGCCCAGTCCTAACAAGGCGTCACGGACGGATGTCAAAATTTGTTTCATTTTGGCCGGAAAAGTTTTTTCCATCTCACGCCCAATCGAAGTCATGACTGTAAAAAGGCAGTCCATCTGCTTGACACAAAAAATCATCGTCGTATGTAAAATTCAAAACTTTTGGGAATTTAAGGCGTACCGTACCGTTTCTGGGGAATGACAAATCGGGAGAGAGCGAAGGGTCCCAAGGCAAGAGTCGCAGAGCAGAGTCAAAATCGTAAGGCTGATTTGCTCCAAGGCACAAGCAGACTGTATTCGAACGCATTTCAACTAACAAAAGTAAAAATGTTAAGATTCGAGACCGTTAACTGCTAATTCTAATCTATTAATCATGTTGAGGTGTAGTTTTATTACCTGACTGTACAGCGTGCAAAGGAAACTGAGAAAAATATTCCATTTGTATTTATTCTGGGTTGAAGAATTAGGACTAGGAGTCGAAGATCCACTCGTCAGCCCATGTGCGATTGATAATGACTGATAAGTTGCAAACGAAGTGTTTAGTACACTTTCCAGTACTGTACGATCTTTTTCTCTCTGGAATTAAGTTTTAAAGCTTATTAGTCAAATAAGTACGACTGTGGATCTATCTAAACGTAATTAATCAGCTACTACTTATGAGTTAAAACTTATGGCGTCTGGATTATTATCTCACTTGAATAAAGTAGAGAAAAATCTGAACAGCTGGAATCGTAAGGTCAGAGGAATTCGTTTTGCTTGCTCCGGGTTTTTCAGGATTTTGGCAAGAATTCTCCTCTTTAGAACTTCTACGCACAGCTTCAGCCTCAGAATTAACATTAGAATGGAACAAAGCTTCGAAAATGCTTGTGACCATATTAATTCGGTGCCTTGGAGGAACTCGATCTCCACCTGATAAGAATAAAATTTAGTCATATATTCTAGGTAGTAGTACTGCTTACATATTGTGAATTATAAAATTAACCAGTGACCGCAGTTGTAATAGACTCTTGAATTTCCTTTTGGCCATTTGTTTATGCAAAATTCCCCAAAGTTAGGAGAACTAGGCATAATTGATGACGACGGTTGCATGATGAGATTTTTTGGTTGAATCTGCTGCTGCTGTTGCAGTTGTGACCTGGTATTAAAACTTTTGGAACGCTTTATCTGCGGTTGAATCGCTGGAGCGCGAATAAGGCCTTGACTTTTGACCATTATTACTGAAAACTGCGGACTGTGATTGCCTTTGGAAGGCCTGTTGTGCCTGTGGCTGAGGATTTCGATACAAATAATTTGATGGAAATTGTTGCTGCTGATGTTGAGAATTTCCTATTTCCCATTTGAATAGTTGTTCGACTCTTTTGAAGAAAAGGCATTCTTGACTGAGCTGGCTCTGTCTCTGTAAATATATGAGCCTAGGGTTAATTTTTGCTTATTCCGTATTATCAAAAAAAATTATTGAAAGTTCTTCTCTGGTCTAACCTGTCATGTTAAGAGCCCTCGTTGAAATCAGCAGCTGATCGAATATGTCACTCCGATCTGCATTTGTATTTGCATTCACAACTCTAGTTGAACCCAAATCGCCGTTTTCTTCGAAGAATCTTACCACTTTACTTCGCCCTGGAATGTTTCCGCTAGATTTTGACTGCTGAAGACGAGAATTGGAATTATTTCTGTCCAGAAGAATCGTAGTCGAGGTCGCGGTTGGATTATTACTGCAATTATTGTAAAATTGTGTTTGCCCAGAATTTCCAGCCGCAGGAATAAAATCCGCTAAAGCAGTTCCACGAATTTGTGCAGCAAATTGTCTTTTGACCTTTTGCTCTTCACTCATCAGATCAATGTCCGGGGTAGCAATGGCTGCAATATTTCCAGAGGATTTTGATTGGCACAATGTATAAAAGTTAGAACCACCTCCAGGGAAATGCCCATAAGGTTCTGCATCAGTTGTGGATGGTTTGAAGTGAAATTCCTTTGCATGGATGTTCAAAGGGCGAAATCCTTGAGAAACCGACTCTTTACAGTTTGAGGTTTTTGACAATTCCCCAGTCGGATAATTTCCAAAGGGTTGATTATGAACCTCGTAAGAATTTCCATTGTTGACATTCCGTGCATTGTTGATCGGATAATAATTTTGCTGATGAAATTGTCCAGAATTCGAATGGGGGTAACTGTTTCGATTTTTTCTACAATCTAAAAGATTAGAAAATTATTGTATATCTCCAATCGTATCTTTATTTCGTTGTCAAATCTTAAACTTACTGGGTGGCCGATAGATTTCCCTGCATGGCTTGGACCGAGAAATTCCTCCAGTTCCTTGCTGTGGACTTTGATTCCCAGAATTTGAAGATTGTCGATCCTCGTCATTCCCTTCGCTAATGTTAGTCCGAGATTTATTAGATTTTTTACTATGCCGTTTGGATCGCTCCATTTTGGGTGGGTACGATTAGATTTGTGCGTTTTTTCGTTCAATTTCTTTACCACCGCACCCTACTTCAAGGTTCGTTCGCAAATCGCTAGTATAAAATTTGGTCAAATACGTAATTTGTATGTAAAATATTTATTTATGTAAGGTATTGCAAAAATTTATAATGCAATACTATCACAATTGTTGGCTGAGCTTGTTACTTTTGATTTTCACTTTTTGATTGGTATAGCTTGAAATATTAATGTCGCTGTAGATTTTTTGGTTTCAACTTGATTCGTTCATCGTTTTTCGATTCGTTCTGTAGAAATAAAATTGAAAGTAGTAAGGTTACAGGTACAGAATTTTGGAAATTACTTACCGTTTGATCACTACTGATTCTTTGAAATTGGATTCTAAAATGGGTAGGGCAGGGTGACTGACTACGTCTTGGTCCTAATCCATCCGATCACCAAGAAAGAAATCGCATCGCATCTTGTACAGCCGAAGAAGAATCCAACAACGAGGATAGCTTTGGTTAAGCTTAAGCTTGAGCTGTTTTTCTGCCTCTGCTCCTGCCTTTACACCCTGATTCAATTTAGTTTGTTCCAAAAATAACCCAGAACAGATCACTCACAGATGCAGGAAGTGTTGTTCTTAATATACAAAAGCCCGAATGCGACTTACTTGAACTCATGAGCATTAGCATGGCATCAGCCAACATTACATGAGCCTCTCGCATTTATAAACACCATTCAAGCCAAGCGGAGGACAAATACTAGAGATTCTTGCCAAAAAACTATTTTACTCGTGTTAAAAGGATACATTCATAATAATAGCATGGAATTTCAATTTTTTTCTATCGCTGGTCCTTACTACTTTCGCTAGTAGCGTAAAATTGGTTTGTACTTGTACGTAACGTACGTTCAATGTACAATGTAACAAATCTAATGAATGGTGAACTCCGACTCTAGAATGCAGCTGTAGCTTAGCTGCTGAATGATTGCTGATTTGGAGATTTCGTTCCATTGCATTAGTAGTAAGCTAAAACTTGGGAGGGATGCGCTATTGCTTTGCTATTGTTTTCTTTTTGTGTGTTTACATTTAGAGGACATTTGCACTGTTTGGGAATTTGGTTAATTTTCATTGCAGTAGAGATTCCAAGCGACTTCAAAACCATGTCATGTCATGATTCGTATCTTCATGAGCATCTTAATGAAGGAATGTGTACTGTACCTTGAAAATTACGTAATTCAAGTCAGGAGATAAAATCTATAGAAGCAACTTCAAATTAATTAAAGCGAAGTGCAATAATTTTATCTGAAATTCAAATGAATATCACCCATGATGAGTGCAAACATTTTTTGCTGAAAAATGCCCAACATTCAGGTTTCTTTAGATGTAAGATGTTGGTCATTGAATTCTTAAACTTTAGAAACAATGGATTTTCTTCATTAGCTTTTGTTTCTCTGAAGATACGAAGGAAAAAATAGACAATTGCTACCCTGGACAGACAGAAGAACCCGCATTTGTAACCCCTGGACAAGATTTACGTTTATGTCTTATTTAATGAACACAAAAAATACTAGTAGTAGTTGTTGCTCTAAAAGAGGGGTGGCCCAGCAATAAGGCAATGGGATTGTGATGATTACTACATGGGCCGCGGCCGGATTACTCGACTCACTCGTCAAGTTGACTTTTGGCTTGGTTCTTCATTCGGTGTCTGAGGAAGGAAAAAGAGTTTGAAATGAAAATGAAACGCAATGAAGGGAAAGGGAGATAACTTCCTCATTTAAATCCATTAAAGAGTTAGTCAGAGCAGAAGGAAAAGGAAAAGCAAACGAAGATCATTTCCCAGGACACAATGCAATGTAAAGGATTGCATAACACTGCATGTGAAATGAACAAAAAATATCCCTTGTTTGCATCTGAGTTTTTGCTGACCCGGCAAACTCCGAGACGAGACCCTTGTCCCTTCTTCTTTCTTCATCTCCAGTGCAAGGGTCTTTCGGGTTTCTTTTTTTGTCTAGGATTTTATTTAACCGGTTCACTCAACCCAGCTCATTCGATGGTAAGTCTTCTTGGAAGCCAGACGCGAACGTGTGCTGAGTTTTCTTGCCTTTAAGTCTCCAATAGCTAATTCCAAAGTTTAATAATTATCTCTGACCCCCCAAAAATAAAGAACTTGTACGAAAACAGGGCAAGGTCCAAATCCAAATCTTGTATTAGCTAGTGCATGTGCTGTGCTTGTGCATGTGCTGTCAATAATATCCAACATCCTAATCCCTACCATTGCATTCCCTTATTGACTACTTGAGTCACTCATTAAATGTAAATGACTCAAGTGCTAGTCATTTAGCTTTGTGTGACAACTTCCTTTCCGACAGTTCTTGACCATGATGATGAAAGGAAGGATGTTGTGAATGTGAATGTGAGGGTCATTGATTTTGATTTTAGTTGTGCTCTGGGCTGGACGAGTGAGTTGAATTTCCTTTTGTGGTTTTTCTGCACGGCAGTGCAAATAGGTACACAATAGAGATTTTGAAATTCTAAACAGGGTCAGTGACACAATCGTGGATTTCTGGGGAATTAAATTAAGCAATTCTGTTTTGTTTTTCCTTCCCCAACTAGTGAAATCGAGATGGTTTTATCCATAAGAAATTCCAGCAAGTTGAAAGTTCTTTACTATTTACAAAATATTTGATTGAATAAACTCGATAAAATCAGATTACTGCTCTCCTGTAAAAGTAGAATTACAACAAATTTTCACAAGGGCAAGTGTAGCAAAGTATTTCGATTCTATTCTGCATGGATCAGCAAAGTAGCAAAAACATTGAAGTAACACATCCAGGTTTTCCATCGTGTTGTAATGTAGTGGTTGTACAATTTACAGGTGTTGGAATCTAGGAAGAGGAAATACTAATCAAGTTGAGATTTGAAAACTCAAGGTGAGTCGTTTCGTTAATATTAAAAACAGGTCAGTTGCATAGGCTTTGTTTTTCTAGTTTTAGACCACTCGTAAGAAAATACTTTTATATAAAAATTTACTTTATGCACTAGTTCTTTGATCCGTTCGTGTTGGTGAAGAATAAGGTTAGGCACAGCAGTTTTGTATCAAGTAAATTCAAAACTGCAATAAAATATGAGTTCAATATACAATATATAGACAGATCGAATGTATCGGAAATTCAATGGACTTGAACGAATAAGCGTATATAAGCATAACAAACAATATTGTTCATGTCACGCCCCAATTTAAAAAGAAAAAGATTCCAATGTTTTTTATTTTTGATTGATTCAACATTTTGATAGACCGACCAGGCAGGAGCTGGAATGAGAGGTCCAATGTTGTGCAATATTGAATATAGGATGCATTTTAATTTGACTAGGGAGTGAGTATGTTGGCTTGTCAAAGTCTCGTCTCAACCAGGCCAGTCTAGTCAAAGTAGTGCAACGTGCAACCAAAACAGTTTTAGTTTAGATTTTGATAGTGCAAGTCTCAAGTTCTTGACTTTGATGTATAGAAATTTGAGACGTTTGAAAGTTTAAGCCGTAACCCAGAATCCATTGTAGAGTACTCGAGTTGTGCTCACAAAAGTATTTCAATTTCTTTTATCTTTTCCTAGTGATTAAAATCTGATCTAATCTTGGACACAGCAAAATTTAATGGGAGTGAGTATGTTGACTTGTCAAAGTCTCGTCTCAACCAGGCCAGTCTAGTCGAAGTAGTGCAAGCAAATCAGTTTTAGTTTAGACTAACTCTGGTACTGCAAACTGCATGTCTCAAGTTTGATGTTTAGAAATTTGAGACCTTTGATAGTTTAAGCCGTAACCCAGAATCTATTGTAGAGTACTCGAGTTGTGCTCACAAAGGTATTTCAATTTCTATTATCTTTTCCTAGTGATTAAAACCTGATCTAATCTTGGACACAGCAAAATTTAAGGCAAATGTTTAAATCCATAGCAGTGAGTAATTACATTTGGACTGAATTAGGAAAGTACGAGAACGAAGACTGGGCTGAACGGAACTGGATTGAAAGGATTTAAAAGTTTATGCTGAGATTTGAGAATGAAATCTAATACGGACATCCTGCCTGCTGCTAGTTTAGCTTAGCACTTCACAAAAACTCCTCACATCAACAATTTGGCAGTCATATGACTGAATTAGAAAAGTACGAGAACGAAGACTGGGCTGAACGGAACTGGATTGAAAGGATTTAAAAGTTTATGCTGAGATTTGAGAATGAAATCTAATACGGACATCCTGCCTGCAGCTAGTTTGGCTTAGCACTTCACAAAAACTCCTCACATCAACAATTTGCCAGTCATAACAAATAAAACAAGATTAGAACTTCGGTCGGTACCACCGTACACCATATTTCAAGAAAGACTCAGAAGCAGAGTTATGGATTTGTACACAAATTAAGTCCATTGAAGTAAGTACAGAAGAATATCCGTCTCTAATTTAACATGTGTAATCTAAATGTGACGGCTGAGATGAGCGAATTGGCCAGATTTTCTGAAACTTCCCTTGTCATCGCTGCATCTCTGACCATTGTTATCATTGTGATTGGATTGGCTGGAAATGCATTGACGATAATTGCTCTTCTCAAATCTCCTCGTGTAAGAAATATTGCAGCAGCTTTTATCATAAGGTACACACAGAAAATCAATGCATATCAAAAGTACTCACACTAATTAATTATTTTTTGTTTTATATTTCAGCCTATGTGCTGCAGACTTTATATTTTGTCTCCTAGTCCTCCCATTCAGTGCATCCAGATTTCTTCATCGAGGATGGATCCATGGGGAATTCCTTTGCACTCTCTTTCCTCTCATGAGATATGGGAATTTGGGTGTTTCGCTTTTGAGCATTGGGATGATTACAGTTAACCGGTATGGGCACAGCAGGCAATATCTCTCAAGGCGGGTCAAAGTTCACCCATGCACTGCACTAGTCATATCAGAAAATGTCAGGCTCGGCTTGCCTAAAGTTGAAGTCAAGTTCAGAGACACAAGATTTTTCGTTCGTAATGCAATGTATTGACATGTACTAAATAGGTTTTTTTTTTTCAAGCATCTACTACAACCAGACTAAAAAGTAGTGACATAATTTGTTGAAAAAATTAACACCCAATATCTCCTTCAAACTAGAAGCTATCATTTTTTCATATTATGCGATTAATTAATTATCGCAAAGGACTCAAACTTAAAGGATGCCGAAATACATATCTTGTGTTCATAAAATTTACTTGAAATTACGAAAGTTAAGGTCAGAGGTCATGAGATAGTCAGTCACTGAAGTAGATCAGGTTAATAACCCTAACCCTAAACATGATCATTTTACCTTATGTATGTAATTTCAGATATGTCATGATTACGAACAATTCCCTTTATTCCCGGATTTACAAACCACACTGGATTGGCTGTATGATTGCGTTCTGTTGGATTTTTAGCTTTTTGATGCAAGTTCCAACCTTGGCAGGGATTTGGGGTAAATACACCCAAAAATTCGAAGGAAATTAAAAACTTGATCTAATTTCGCATTTTGCAGGGCGATTTGGCTACGACCCTTTGCTACAAACTTGTACAATCGTCCCAGATGAAAACGGACGTTCTGCGAAGAGTGCTTTGTTTTTCATTGCGTTCATTACTCCATGCGTTGTCATAATTTATTGTTATGCACGAATATTTTGGACAGTTCACAAGTAAAGTCAAGACATGAATTTTTGATGACATGGTTAATCTTGCTTAATTTTAATTTGTAAAAAAGGTCAGAAAACCGAATGAGAGGTCATTCCGCTCGAGGTGATCCTCGGGAAGCCAAACGGAGGCACAATGAATGGCGAATCACAAAAATGGTCCTTGTAATTTTCCTTTCCTTTGTTGCCTGCTACTTGCCAATTACGATTGTCAAAATGACGGACAAATGTGTCAACTACCCGGGTAAGTTATCAATCCACGTATTGAGTAATTATGCATTTAACCCTAATTATTTGCAGTCTGGCATATTTTCGGCTACATCCTAATTTACCTCTCTGCCTGCGTCAACCCGATAATTTATGTGTTTATGAATAAACAATATCGCCAAGCCTTTCAAGCTGTACTCTGCCCTAAGAATTTGAATTTGGCCTTTGTCTCTTCCAGAGTTACATTTCACTCCCGTAAGTTGAATTAATCTTATGGCCTGACAGATTCAACTGGGTAATTTTATATTGAATACTTTAGAAAAGTCAAAAACTCCGGAACAAAATAGTCAAACCCTGGTCTCGAGAATATCCGTCACAAATCATCATGTTGTCTTAAGGGACACCGAAGCTCATGTATGAAGATTCACTATAGGTTGTACATGAAATCGACGCAAATCGCAGTAAAAATGAGAAGTTAATAATGAAAGGGGAACGAGAAATGTCACTGAATTCTAGTTACACCAATAATTAGTAATTATTTTCAATTTTTAACAATTTTGTAACATTTATAAAATACAAATGTAGTACAAACCTTAGCTTATCGAGACTATAAAATACCATAGCCCAAGTGAGACTAAAAACTACAACAATACCCCAACCTGTTTTTGCTTAATTAATTTTTATATTTATTTCTACGTATACATATTCACAGACTCTCAGTAGTTAAGGTTTCATGCAATAGAATTTATAAAACTAGGTAATAATAGCAAGTTTCCAGCTTTTTTTCCATAGAATTTTCGTGCAAGCAAAAGGGAAGGAAGAATCTGTTCAAGAAATACATAATTTGTGTAAAAAATAATCATGTCTTAGCCTAGGTTTGAGCAGTGTGAAATGTTTCAGTCAAAATACTTACCAGGATTATTTTTATAAAAAAATGTGTAGTCTGTCTGAGTCTGTGAAGTGGGCTTCATCATTTGTTTCCATCTTGTATAGTATCTTACGTTATTCTAATCTTTTTTTACTGCAAAGGTAAAATTAAAACATTTTTAGCATGATCCTACTAAATACACATGAAATATCTATCATTTTCAGGTCGGTTCGATCTCGTCAAACTTTATGAAATCGAATTCCCTAATTTTTCAGTACTTTAATTTGAAATTCGTTCAAATATTAAGACCAGAACTGAAAATGAGGATCATGCTAAAAAGTTGTTGAAAGTATTGGAAGCGTACGGTTTAAGTGTTATAAAAGTAGAGCTAGCTATTTGTAGGGAGTTGATTCAGAAGAGTTCTCCAAGGGGTCGAACGTTAGCTGCCTGCAGAGTGCTCTTCGCCTCTTCAATTCGACTATCAAGGACGGCTGGATCTTCCAAAAGAGTTAGAATTTCTTCATTGCTCATCTCCAACAACATCCCTGTTATTTTACCAGAAAGTCCCGGGTATCTTTCCTAAAATTGAAAAACGTAATGTACAAGTTAATTTTCTATTTGATCTGACTAGAAAAAAGGGAAATACTGAAAATATTATTACCGAAATGAGGGGAAACAATTGTTCACCGAGCATTTGTTTCTGATCAGGATGTGGTCCCATCGTAGAGGTAATCTCTTCTGGAGCCATTGGCACAGTTAATGGCTCAAATGACTGATAACTCCTGAAATTTGGATTGGACGGGGATGAGGTAGCCATTTGTCTATTTGAAGTTAAATGTCTTGGTTGGTAAGTCCTCGACCCTGGTCCTTCCAATAGTCCACGATGTTGAAATGGGAAAAATTGAGGTCCTACAATTTAAAATCAGAGATCATGACAAGAAAATTAAACTTAAAACCATTTATTACCTTGGTTCATCTGTCTTGTATTTGAGCCAGATCGATATGATGCTGGTGGTCCGAAAAATAAAAAATATTTTTTGTAATTTAACGAAAATTGTGCCAAGGTCTGAATAAATTAAAACTGAATAGAAAAGCCTACCCGATGATGGAAAGCCAGTAGCCCGATTTATTGGATTTCTAAAGTGATTTTGCATAAACGTGAAGGATGGGCTAGTGGATGGAGCAGAATTTCTCAGCTGAGGTTGCATCCATCTTGGCATGGGCACATTATACAATGGACTAGACAATTGTGCTGTCGGAGGGAAATAGCCAGGCAGATGAGCCTGCGGGATGACTTGTGAAAAGTTGCCTATAATTGACAAGATTATAATATTAAAATTAATTATACTTAAAGTAATGTTTAGACCAATTTCAACTTTTAGGATGGACGACTTACTCAGATTGAGAGGATTCACTTGGGGTGAAGGTGCTCGCAAGCTATCCAAACGCATACTCGTCCGTTGCATAAATTGTTGTGTCAGCATGAACGTCCTTTCAGCCTTGTACTGAGCTAATGCTACGTACAATGGTTTCGCACCTTCAGACAAGATCTTTCCATGCATTTCGGTCACAGCAGTTGCTAAAAACAGATTTTCATTGTAATTAAATTTTAAGTTTGAAATACAGACGGAACTAATTATAATCAAAACTTTCAGCTTACCAGCATGTTCAGGATTCGTAAAGCATACGAATCCAAATCCTTCTGGGTCGTCCATCCTCCATCAACATGACTTTAGCTGAAGAAATTGGTCCGTAATGCTCAAATTCAGCTCGTAGATGTTCATCTCTCCAAGAATCGTCCAAGTTTTTGATGTATAAATTTACTCCGCTCGATTTGGCACGACGCTCTCTCTTAAATTCCTCAAATTTACGTCTTAATTCTAATTGACGCTCTAAAATACAAGAAGTATGACATAATAACATAAGAACTTTATTCTCTAAGAGTATAAAAACAATATCAAATGAAATTATTACCAGATTTCTTTTGTGCTCTCCCAACATAGAGTTGCCTCCCGTCCACTTCTCTACCATTCATTTCTTCACAAGCACGAGCTGAAAAGTAAGGTGGAATACAGTTTACAGGATAGATAACACTAGTGCTGGACTCACCTGCATTATCTGGATTTGCAAAACAAACGAATCCAAAGCCACGAGATTCTCTATTCTCATTTACGACAAGGCAAAATGATGTAATTTCTCCGAAATCCGCAAATAGTGTTTTGAAATCTTCTTCAGTATACGAGAGTGGAATGTTTTTTACGTACACATTACAAAATTTAGGCTGTAACAATAAAATCAAAATGTATTAAGAATCTACCAGGGAATCTACGACACTTTGATTTCATCGCAAAAACGAACCTTTCCATCTCGATCCTTCATTCGCTCGCTCCTGGGGATAAATTTTCCAACAAAAAGTTTCTTGTCACTAAGGAGCATTCCATTTACCTTTTCAATGGCCTTCAAAGCAGACTCCTCCGTTTCGAAATGTACAAACGCATAGCCCTTGGATAGACCATCTTCGTCCAAAGCGACTTTGCAACTCAATATCGTGCCAAAAGTAGAGAATGTGTCGTATACATCCTTATTATCGATACTTTTGTCTAAATTTTTGATAAATATATTGCCAACCCCTGATTTTCGCAAAGTTGGGTCACGTTGGCACCACATTATTCTAATTGGTTTCCCCTTAACGATGTCATAGTTCATCGTGTCTAAGGCACGCTCCGCTAAAGTAAAGAAATAAAATCAGATTTTGGTTATTTAAGATGAAGGCATATCCCGATGGAGTATTTCATATCTTACCGTCCTGAGTATGCTGAAAGTTTACGTAGCCATATCCAAGGGAGCGTCCTGTACCCGCTGCCTTGCATACTTTGACCGAAAGGAGCGGCCCTGACATGGAAAACTTTTCGAACAACATTCCTTCCGAAACTCCTTCATGTAAATCCCCAATGTAGAGACAACTTAATGGATTTGGTATAATTCCAGTCCCAGTCTCACGTCCTCCCGTCGAAGCCTGTGACTGAGGTAGAGGTGGATGATTACGCGTGTTGCTGTTGAGGAACGAACTGCGGAGCATTCACGTTAAATTCGATTCTACTCATCTTCCTGTCCTGTTTATTGTTGCCTTTTTGAGTTTTTGTTCTTTTTTCTCGAGTCGCCTAGTGCAAAGAAGTCCGAGTCAGTGCAATGGTGGTGTTGGCTGGAGCTGAATATTAGAAAAATATTAGACAATGATGTCAAGTCTAGCTAATTAAACTAATCAAATCTATTATACCTGTTAATCAGTCATCTGATTCAATCCAATCTTCGTCTCTCTGAGCCAAATTCCATCCGAATCGCTTCCACCGAATCTACGTGGACAAATACGTCTTCAAAAATTCATTCCGTCCGATAATTACTGCAATGGTGGTGTTGGCTGGAGCTGAATATTAGAAAAATATTAGACAATGATGTCAAGTCTAGCTAATTAAACTAATCCAATCTATCATACCTGTTAATCAGTCATCCGATTCAATCCAATCTTCGTCTGTCTGAGCCAAATTCCATCCGAATCACTTCCACCGAATCTACATGGACAAATACAACGACTTCAACAATCATTCCTTCCGATAAATTACACTACACTACCCCAAGCCCTAATCGACAATGACGCGGAAGTGTTACTACCAATTACGACTAACAAAATTGATCCTTATTCTACTCATTCTGGCTTCTGGCGTATTTTACAGAATTTTAATAGTAAAACCAAAACAAAGCCACAGGCTTTGACAGGCGGACGAAGGAGAACAAAAATCGATTTTAAAATTCGCGGTAAACACACTCGATGCGCAAGCGCAAAAGCAAATAGGAAAAACTTGGCAAAAGGAAAATGAAAATTCCCAGAGTCAGAAAATTGGAAAACAAAACTGATCTGAATCTGGCTGTCAAAATACATTGAAAGATTTTATGAAATTAGAAAAATGTATTCCTTACCTTCCCCTTCGTTCGATTCTTGTCAGTCAAGGTATTCTTTTTCAAGGGTTTTGAATGATGAATTTGGTTTTTTTCCAAATTTTTTTTGATGCCATGCAATTGGTCTTGACTTGCCAAAACCTCGTCGAAGGAGCAACTGAAGGAAAATGAGGAAATGAGATGCCTCGTTCAACCTGGTCTTCTGTCTCGTCTTGTCTACCCAAGCCGGGTGCTGATGGCGGGGTTATGACCCCGCCATCTGTCAGTCCTATCTCCCGCTCCATTTTCCTGATGTCCGTGTTTACAAATACAGCCCAGACGCTGGGAGGGTATCGACCTCTTCAACTTTACATGTCCTGTTCTGTTTTCGACTTGCATCTTGTCCCAATTTCCTATTTCATATATTGCTTACGTTTTATTCCACATTAAAATGCACATTTACACTGTATACTGTATTCGGGCAAATAGGACTCACATTTACGATTTATACTCTATTTGGTCAGTCCAACAAATCAGATGCCAGACAAATTCTACCAAAGTTGTTAGAATTTGACCCAATATGACATAAATGCAAAATGCAATTCATCCAACTGCAAGTGCTACATGCAGTCTGCAATGGTCTTGGCCTTGGGGATTCGTCGTTACGCTAAAATATTACTTTGGTATTGTAGGAAAAAACCTTTCATGGGAATATTAACGATGTGCACACGTATATATCATGGACATGGATGGGGCTGGTCTTCACGCGAATATAATGTCCAGAGTTCGAAATCTGAATCTGAAATAGACGCTGGGTTGGTTGAGTTGTGTCTCCATGCAGTTTGCTGACATCCGGCACCAGCTCCAACACGTTCATAATGAGACAAAAACCGATAAAGGATACAGCTATGCTATACAAGTTAATAATCACGCAAGAAACTACTCTGGAATGTTTATTCTGGATATAAGTTGTTTATTTTTTTGTCGTACTGTATACTGTATTCGGGCAAATAGGACTCACATTTACGATTTATACTCTATTTGGTCAGTCCAACAAATCAGATGCCAGACAAATTCTACCAAAGTTGTTAAATTTTGACCCAATGCAACATAAATGCAAAATGCAATTCATCCAACTGCAAGTGATGAATGCAGTCTGCAATGGTATTGGCGTATTGATGTGCATATGTAAATATCATGGACATTCACGCGAATATAATGTCCAGAGTTATCTGAATCTAAAATAGACGCTGGGTTCGGTTGAGTTGTGTGTTGTGTCTCCATGCAATTTACTGGCTTCCGGCACCAGCACCAACCAACACGTCTATAATGAGACAAAAACCGATAAAGGATAAAGCTATGCTGTACAAGTTAATAATCACGCAAGAAACTACTCTGGAATGTTTATTCTGGATATAAATTGTTTATTTTCTTGTCGATTTGTGACTGACTGACTATTTGCACAATTTCTATCAAGGACCCATCAAGGACTGACAAATGACGCAAGCAAACAAGGACCTCTTATTGCCGTTTTTATTGCATCGTCAATCAGACCCTTTTATTTAAGCTATGTACAACATATCATCACTACAGGAATGTTTAAAACAAAAAAGGACTTTAGATGAACCTAAAATGTCCAATTCTTTAGAACCCGTTCATGTATTGTTACTCGTCGTCACTATCATGTTTTCCTCCTGCGTGGCCAGATGTATAAAAACTCGTAGCTTCCTGCTCAAAATCTGCCGATATTCCATCCCTCGTTGTTCCCATTGTTATGAGACATTCTCCAGCCAAAGGATCTTTGATTCCCTTAATAGGCACAGTCACCTATGCCAGAATTTGTAAAACATTTTATTAGCATTAGGATTAAGAATTTTAAGTCCGTTTCAAGTAGTTAAGTCATCATTCAACGCCAAGTGTCAACAAAATTAATATTGGTTTGAATTAATTAGAATTACAAGTTCTCCAGGACGTATTGATATCATTATGAATGAATTACCTTTACAAAATATTCAAACTCAATAACTCCATGTTGACTGGGGATCAGCTCCCTTGGAATTAGCAAACTTCCTTTCCATGGATTTTCATTACTTGGAGGAACAAAATCCAATGGATCTGTATCCGGAGCAGGGATTGTGGCTGATGCTAAAACTGTATTCGACTTTTTCAAAGCAGCTCCTCCATGATAAGTGACCTTTTGCACCAGAGCAATCGTAACTCCTTTGACATTAAATTTATTCTTTGGATTTTCCAGCTCTAGCTCAAATTCCATATTTTCCCCAGAAATATATCCAGTTTGCTCTAGTCGGCAAGTGAATTTGAGTGCAGGCTCTGCTCTTTTTTCTTTATGAGAAACTTGCTTCACGGCTGTAGCAAGAGCATTTTCAAATTCTATTGGTTCCGTGATGCTAATATCACTTGGGTCAAGGTCAAATTGTGGATTGACCGTAATGGGTTTATCTGCTTTCTTGACCAATTTATTATCTCCATAGTCAAATAGGACGTACATGTGATAGCTCACATTTCCAAAGGGTCCTTGAAATGTTCCAGGAACATCCGTCGAAGGAATTTGGATTGTGAATGGGTATATAGAATTTGTTT
>WJEZ01001313.1:0-18339 GCA_009869925.1 Thalassaphorura encarpata | reverse complement strand
TATACATTGCTCTACTTTCCCCATAGCAAAGAATTTACAATATTTTCTCCTTTTTTTAAAAATCAATTTTTCTTTCAAAACCCGGGTAGTTTCTTTTTTGGACATGACAGTGGTCTGAATGATTGAGAAGAACGAACACGGCCATGCGTGAGAATATCATGGGAAGAGAAATGTGTGAAAAAAAATGATGCAAGTGCAGGTGTACCGTACCCGGTCTGGAGAAAGCGGGAAGTCTCTCATGAATTTACTCTGCCTTGCCCGGGCCCCGGTTTTTTTTACCAGAGCGTGGTAACCAGTCATTTGCACATCCACGCTTCAAAAAAGAAAATCGTTCTGATCGTAAATATTCTTTCAATACTACATCGTGCTTAGCCTTAGCCAATAGACATAGGCATAGCCTAGCGATGCATGCTCATTTTCTACTATAATTCACCTGAACCTTCTTTGCTTTCTAAAAAAATGTTTCAGTCCAAGTAAAACTTGTTCATCCGTAAACAAAATAAAACAGACTCTTCTCTTCCCAGGAAATTCAATTTCATTCCCTGGTCCCTGATCCATTCCTTCTAAAGTCTGAAGATGTAGATATTTTCTATTCCATATTGTACTTTACCTTACCTACCTACCTGACTTCTAAAGTAAAATAAAAGTAAGTAAAGTAATAGTAAATGCTTCTGTCTATCTCTTCCTCTTCCGTCTTTTAGCTATCCAGCTGTACCTCCTTTGGTTGGTTACCCAATACTCAACTTATCTTCCGGAATTTCTTCCTCACTCCACTGGCTGAGATCTGAGATCTCATAAGAACGTATTATCCTATTCCCTAGTCTCTGTCTCTATCCCAGTAGTCGTATTATATTCTTGACAACTATTGCCAATGGCGGCTTATTGCAGAAAAAACTCATTTCAGATTTATGGAAAATGGAAGTAGTAAAGGTAAAAATAAAAGGAAATTGGAAGGCTAAACCCAATAACCCAACAGAAAATTGACAAAATATTCACTAGCTTGGTAATATGTGACGTCGGAATGACTTCTGACCCATTTACATACGAACTTTTATGAGTATGAGCGTGAGTGATTTGAAAATACTAGCAATACAAATACAGAACGAGTGAATAAGCCCGATTAAGTCATATTACTAATTAAAATCCCCAAATCGGTGAATATTGACCATAATACGTTCAAAGTTTGGTTAAAGACAAATGTGTTAGTTAATTACAAGTACAATTAAGATTATCAACGATACAAATGCTGGGTAGACCAAAACAATTAAAGTTAGAAGGATTGTATTTTTCTGCATGAACTGATTTCAGTATAAATCAGCAGAAATTAATTTATACCTTGACCATTGGGTCCAATACAACTGAGGGAGTCCCGTTTGCTTTTGGATTTTTTCTCCTTTTTCTCACCTGAAGATTCAATCAATATTAATAATAGAATTCCAACTCAAACACACAAAACAGGAACTTCGACAATTCCAAAGAATGTTTCCAAAGCCAAAATTCAGTAGGAATTCCCAAAGGTTTGCGAATTATTCAACACTAATACCACATCACTCCTTAAACCATCACGTTTAATCCTTCTGTAAAACTAACTGGATGACTCAGATTGACTCTGGAAAAATATTATCAAGTTTTGACAAAACCGAGAACTTGAGGAAAATTTGACAGTTTGTGGTCACAGACTGATTATGCGAATCTGGATGAATAAACCAAGCCAGTACCCAGCATAAACACGCAGCTGGGTCAAAAATCTTATAGATTCATGTATAAATAATTCTAAGCACTGTGTATATAAGTGTTGAAATTGCTACTATCACTATCATCACTAGTAGTACCATGTATAGTAAATGTTTCTTACGTAATGTCGCAAGTATTAGCAAAAGTGTTGTAAATATTAAAAATAGATAAAAACATTAAGCCTGGCTTTAGCCAAAGGCAGCCAAAGTAATTAAATTGCTCCTTAGCATTGGCATTGACACATCGAGAGCAGCCAAAACAAAAACATGTACGCAACTAATTAAATACTTTATCAAGTGCGATCATGCAATTTCAAAGGATTGTCTTACTTAGACTTAGCCTTAGCTTGGATAACTTTGATAACTGTGGCGTACGTATAATTAACCTTAGACTAATAATTTTGAAGACTTGACTTACTTTCAGTGCGTCGAAAGAAACTGTCGGATTTTTCTCTCAGGATGAGAACTCCTTCTTTTTCATATTTATGTGAAGATTGGGCGGCGAGGGTAAGAAGTTCTTGTTTATTGAACCGCATTCTTTGATGATGATGAATTTTCTTGAGTTACTTACGTACGTACGATCTGCAATAAGGATAGGAAACAAAAAAATTATATTCCTTTCTTAAGTTCGCAAATTCCAGGTAGGTTCAGCCAGAAATGGCAAAACTTTTAGCCTTAGCCATTGCAAAAATTATGAGCTCACCTTTGACACGTGAATCAGCACACAAAGTGTTTTAAATATAATTCAACTTTATAATTTGATTTAACACAATTTTCTCCATGATCAAAAGCTCTTCATAAATAAAATTCAGTTCATTTAAGATGCACCAAGACCAGCTGCATGATATCTAACCGTGTTATTGTAGTAAAATTCCAAAATAACTGCTTGAACACTACATAAATTTATTAGTTTATCAGTTACTGTTAATTAGTGACTTGGGTTGACTTTTTATTTCATTAACTATTTAACTAACTAGCAACACTCTTCACTGCCAATTAATTGTACTCGACTTTCAATCCAAAACCGCAGCAGCACTCAAGTTAATTTCAATTTCATGTCATATTTTGCTTTGCTTTGTTCATTTTGACCTGACCTTCTTATTTTAAGAATACAATTCATACACTCACGCACAGTCACAGGTGAATGGTCACAGTCACAGCTTCAACGACAACTCTACACTTTTTGACAGTTCATTTTTTCGAAAAATTAATAAATTAGGAATCATACTGAAATGCAGAATGAAATGCTTGCACGCCAGCATGCAGCATAGCACAGGGAAGAGACACAAAAATAATTTACAAGCCTAGCACGCAGTTAGTTAGTGAAATTGAATATCTTGGTGTTGGGAATATCTGTCGGTTCAGTTTTTGTTTTGTGAATTGTTGACCACCCCCAACCCAAGACTAGTCTCACTCCGAAGTCTAATCCCAGACTGTTTCAAAATGAAGCGGTGAGTGAGTTTTTTGGGTTGGAGTTGGACTACTAGCAGAGTAGTAGTTTCAGATGGAAAATCTCAATGTATACAGGCGTCTACACGTTAACGTTACGAGTTACGGAAAAACGGATTCGGTGGTTTAGCCAGCCCGTGAGAAAATTTCACTCCGATTCGGTCTGACCCGAACCATCGAGAAAATGGAAGTCAAGTCAAACGGATATCTTGACCTGACCCTTCGTTGAATTCTTTACTGCTGATGCCCATTTACTTTTTTACAGAATGGTCCAATTAAATAAAACTCGGTGTAGGTAGTAGATTAAGATTACCCATTTTTAAGTAATCGATTACAGAGTACTAGATTACTTTCTCCAAAAAACGGTAGATTATGATTATGATTACAGATTACTGAGTTTGGGAAAAGTAATCTGATTAATGACTACTAATCAGATTACACTTTAGATTACTTCATTGCCAAAAATTATTATCGAGGATTTTTATTATACATTTTCATGTTTCTCGTGTGTATAGTTTGACCCTCGGACGGACTCTTGAGTTTCCGGGGAACAATTATTTTGATCGTTACAATTCAAAAACAGAAAAGTAAAGACGCAGCACACTTTGAATGATAAGAAACCGAATTTTGGTTCAATATAGCATTTGAAATCTGTGCTAATGCGCCAGAATGTAATCTAAAAAAGTAATCTAAAATATCATAAATATCTGATTACAGATTACCTCTTAAATGTAATCTAATTCGTAATCAGATTATCAGATTATGATTAGCAATCTGGTAATTGTTCGTTTGAAAAAAAAATTATTTTCCATTGGCCTGGGTGGGGCAAGTAGAGGTTGGGTTTTCCGCTTTTTTCTGATTTAATTTTTCAAACTGACTTTGGCCGAACAGGATAGGATAGGAGGGAAAAACTTAGGAGAGAAGAAAGGAAAACGGACCGGTGCTGTGCTGTAGCATGTCGTACCGTGGCATAAGCAATTTGTACGTTACGAAGTGCAGAGGCAGACACGACTACGCCTCAATTCTAGTTTAACTTTTTTTAAACTTTACCGAAGATTTAATTTTGCATTTTGCTAACAATAAAAGTGGATAATAACACATAGTGAAGATGGGGACGACGGACGTGGGTCTTATTAGGTATTTGAATGCCACAGGTCATGCCTTTTCTACGATCAAGTTTGGCCCGGGGGAAACGGATGCTGAAGGGAAATTTATTCTAGGTAAGTACATGGGGTTTAAATTAAATTCGTAAATAATTAGAGAAGTAAGCTAAGGCATAACAAAAAGTCAAAATGTACATAAATATAGTCCTAATGAGCTTGCCAGTTGCCATGCTCCCTGAGCGATCCGTTCCGTGCCCATTTAAGATTTATTAATGGCAATGCATACATAATTTCAATTTTATTTTATTTGATTGCTAAACGTCAATATAAAATTAATGGAGAATAGTGAATTTATGGGTTACATATGTAAAATGAGAAATATATGTATTACTGACACTGAACTGAGTCGACGGATACATGCATTGAATTCCACACAATAAATTTTATTTTATTTTTATTATTTATTCAGTTACTTATACTTATTACGAATTTATTATGTATTATATTCAGATCTCAAAGAAGAGGTTCTGTCTAAGGGCATTGGTGTGGTCGTTGAAAATTATCCAACACTTGGAGCTTTCTTTGCAAACATCCAAAAACATGAACCAAATGTTGTCATAGCAGTTTTCGAAATCCTTCATCATGGTAAGAGAACAAACTTAATTGATACGTATAATTTAAGTTAATAAGAACAAATGGATGATTGTATTGTGCTATTCCTTCCTAATTAAATTCAAATTGAATGAAACAGGTCTTGAAGTATTAAAAGAAAGCATCGCGAGAGCGAATGGAAATTTAGGAGATTTAGAGGCTGACACTTTAAAGAAATGGAGTGCTCCATTGGCGGTTATCTTCTACCTTTTGTTTAAATGTTATAACACATTCAGTACGTTGGTTCTCGTGGTTCCGGAGACTGAAGATCAGACTGGCCGGCCAGTGGTACGACTCTTACAATATTAATATTTGCATTCTTTCTTATTTTTCTGACATCATTTCATTTTTAAACTATTTAGAAGGGCGGAAAGAAATCTCGAAAGCCAAAATCTCAACCTACCAATTACCCGTATTGGTATGATTGGGAAAGTAAATTGTTCGATATTTTAAGCCAAATTATTCACCAGCCTTTCAAAACTCTTCTATGGAGTAATGCAGATTCAAACTTTATGAAGTAAGT
Organism: Thalassaphorura encarpata; assembly: GCA_009869925.1. Taxonomy (NCBI): domain Eukaryota; kingdom Metazoa; phylum Arthropoda; class Collembola; order Poduromorpha; family Onychiuridae; genus Thalassaphorura; species Thalassaphorura encarpata. The sequence goes on along the minus strand of WJEZ01001313.1, from coordinate 12,880 downwards.
TTGTGAATTTTTTCGTATTTTAGTGATATTGGGTTCCTTCTCGTTGTAATGTAATTGAAACTTGGCTTTGGTTTTTAGTCCAATCCTCCAGTCCTGCTCAGTCATCATGCGACGGAATCCGACGGAAGTTTTGTATGAGGACACTTACTTGAAAATGATTGTAAAAGTATTGCAAAATCTCTTTACTGTTCATAATATGCGCCAAGAAATATTGGGAGTTTTGATGCAGGTATGTTTTTTATGCTAAATCTAAAATGAATTCCAGACGCTTGTTTTCAATCTTAGTCTAGTCTAACAAACAACACATTATGTATCCTCAGACTATCGGGAAGAGTGACGAATCCTGTAAACTGGTGGCATGCATTGCCAAAGAGTTATCAGAAAGCCGTCAGATTCCTTTCATCTCGTTATACATCTTAGACAGATGCTACAAATCATTCGTGTCCAATAGGCCTGGAATAACTGAAAAGTCATTGGCTGGATTCATTGTTGAAATTGCGGAATTATCGCCACAATTGGCAACTGATAGTTTACCAGTCATGGTAAACATGTTGCACGGAGATGTAAGTTTTTCAGATATTTAAATAATTTTCTTTCCTTGATTGGTTGGTATAAATAAAATATTTTTGCTTAATTTAGTCTACATTGCTCCGAGGCGCTGTGATACTTAGCGTAGGATCAATTCTAAAGTCAACAATTACTACGACTGAACGGCCACAAACCAAAACACTTCGTGGTCACCTCATGAAAATAATATTAAACCATACCAACGATTTAAACATCAATGTTCGAGCAAAAGTATGAACAATTTTTTTTAATCAGGCGTGAGGCCAAGCATGCAGTAAATCATTTTCTAATTTGTCATTTCATTTGCTGTAGGCAATTGCGGCTTTTACGAAGCTAGTAGATGAAAAAAGTTTAACTTTGGATGAAATAATCCAAGCGTTAACTGTAATTTCGAAAAAAGTTGCTGATAAGGCATCATCAGTCAGAAAGTCTGCGATTCAGTTTTTCAAGACGATTGGCATTGCGAATCCCATTGTAACAAAGGTAAATGTTGAGTATTTAGAGCCGGGTATATACCATGACTAAATCTCTTGCTGAATTTTAGTTTTCCTTGTCCTCCATTCAAATTGAAATTAAAAATTCATCTTGAAAAGTATTTTGAGACTATGGTGGAAGGAGTCGATTGCCTAGAATCTGTTCTGAAATTTGTTGCAAAAAGGTTTGTGGATGAAATCCACTTGAACAATTATGGCTTCGACAAACTGGAGATTCCTGAGGAAATGAATGTAAGTCCTAGTTCTAGTTAACTCTAACTCTAAGCCTGGAATTTTAGCTAGTCAGTCATTTAAAATATTAATTTTTGATTTCTAACGCAGACTCCTGAAAAGGCGCTCACATATATTGGTAAACTTCTAAAGGATAAGCTTTACTGGAGAGCTTGTGAAGCTGCGTACATTGCCATGGACCGTTATAGTGCAACAGAAATTGAGTAAGTAGTTTGCTGTCATAACTAAGTAGAATTTTTAATAAAAATTGAAAATAATATTTATTAGGCAAGGGCAAGGGCGAAAGGAGTCTCCAGCACAATACTTTGTTCTATTTAAGACCCACTTTCCAGAAATTCAAGGTCGAAATGATATTGAACTTGAGTTAGGAACAATTGGGGAATCCGAGCGGGCTAAGCATGCTGAAGGAAGAGTTATATATTATAAAGTAAGGTTGAAAATACCTTATAAATTATTTATCAACTAAATTTAATACATTTTATTACAGGGAATGAAGAAATTGAAGACCGCTTTTGAGGCTTCATTTCCAACGTTTTGTAGAATTCTTGAAATCGGTACTCCCACCGATAGAAAGGATGCGATTAATCTGTTTGCTGGCTATTGTGAGGATGGTTTCATCCCACCGCGGGAATTGGCTGGCAGTATTATGACAGCCCTTGGGAAGGTCGATGAGAAATTGGCCTCAGATTTGATTGATGCATTTTTCAGAATTTTTATTCCGGGAACGACGCAAAGGTAAGCCATAGCCATAGCCATGGCTACTTTCAGAATTCAACGGTTAGATCGAACCAGCTGTTTAAATTTGGATTTATTTTTGTTTAGCTCAAAAGAGATTGCCAACAGATTGGTGAATTTGGTGTCTTCAATGTCAATTGAAAACAAGGAAAAATTAATAACACTTTTTCAACAAATGTTCAAAGACACTAACGCTATGAAAAATTGCGTAAATGTAAGTCGTAGTTTTTTATTTGTGGATTTGAGAATCCATAAAACTATAGTTGGCGAATTTTTCTATTCTTATAATTAGGAGCTCTGGGTGATTTTCAAAGAAAATGACGTGGAGCGTTCCAAAGCGGCTGTTTACCTATTGGGGGTCAAAGGATCGTAAGTTTTAGACAGCACCTGATTAACTATGATATCGTAAATGATACACTAATTTTTTTGTATATCTTCAGCTTGAATGACAAACTTTTCTTGGAATGGGTCGAACCCATGATGAATGTTGGATTAGGGAGACGTGGGTTACGAGACTTTAGCTTCGCAGCTGCATGTTGCAATGCTATGCTCATTATGTATGAGCATTCCACGTCCAAGGAACCGGATGGGTAATTACATTTAGTAAAAAATAATATTAAAAGAGAATGAAACTGAATTTAATATTGATTTCGAAATTTTGTTCCTCAAGATTATTTGAACACCATTTGCTGTTTGAGAGACTCGAACGGTTCATTGAATTTGGGCTTGACGATGTGAATGTTAATATAACAGATGAAGAATTTTGTGATTTTGTCGATGTCGCAATCAGGCTGATATACTATGCCTGTAATAACCCAATGGTTATCATGTCTGAAATTGTCTCATACTTGGGACTCTACATATTTCCAGAAAACTTTAAAGAAAATCCGACGATCACCGAATCCAAAATTAAAAGGTATTTTTAGTTTTTATTTTGATTAATTTCCAAATTGAAACTGAAACTTTGTTAAAGGTATGCGTCTCTGGCGGCTATTATGATCGAATGCCATATTTACTTCTACGAAGTAATTGTGATGGAAGAGATTAAACAACGAAAAGCCTCAATCGAGCAACAGAAACATCTGAAGAGTATGCCACCCCCAAGGGGTCGGCCACGAGGAGGAGGAAGCAAGTCCGTCAGAATGGGAAGGAATAAAAGCCTTCTAGCTCAAAGTCAAAGCCGTCAGCATACGACTGATGAGTCTGCCAATTCTAGTAGTACAGGTCACGACGAGTCAGTTGTCAGGCGTATGAGCCGACGCCACATGTCCATACATGAAGCCACGGAAAAACTTAGTGAGGTACGAAGAACAGACGAAAATTCATGTAACAAAAACGAATAATTGATTGTTAATATTTTGTTAGATGGAGGAAATGATTGGGGCTGGCGATGTCGAATTTGACCGTGTTCGGGATTATCTGGACGCCCTGCTACATGATGGTTTCATGTCTCAGATCCGGTATGTAAATTACGTAGTGGTCATACATACTTTCTTAATTTTATTGCTTTATTCCTAATTTTGTTTCAGCATTCATGTACTCACATTTTGTAAGCAGTTGGAAAAGCTATCTCATGCAACGCAAGTAGCGTGCATTGAGTTGATGACTAAAGTTATGTGTATTAATAGCCAATCCATGTTAAGCAGTATGCAGGTAAGTCAAATTGTACTATTACTCAATATATTTGTGAGTACTCTATCTAATAATATAATTTATATATTTTAGTACTTTGTGGATTTATGGGGGAGAACAACCTGCCCGTATTTAAAGATTGAACTCATAAAGGCTGCTGTTTATATCAATATGCGATTTCCAAATTCGATGGAGGATTCCAATAAACTGATTATTACTGGGTAAGCTTAAGTTAAGCTGTTCTGAGTCCAGGAAGGAGTTTGTTCATGTAAATTAATATAAGAATTTTAATCTTTTACTTAGACTAAGGAGTCGACAACATTCAGATCCGTGTCGCGACGTTGGACTTTGTTATTTACCTCTGTTTGAGTGAAGTAATCAAGGCTAGGGAATACGTGGTTGAAAGTTCCCGTTGTCTAAACGATCCATATTTGCCTATTAGGGGTAAGTGAGCTTGTGAGCTTCATTTATAGTTTAAAAATATAATGTCACTTCATTTTAGAATCCTTGTTTTGTTTTATCAGCCACTAATTGTTTTCTTTTATTTATAGATGCTACACAAGACTTTTTCATGAAAATTGGAGAAAAAACAAATCTTGTTTACAATTGTTTGCCAGAAATTATTACCTTTCTGACACGGGAGCAAGACATTTCCATGCCAGAGTATCAGCAAATGATGAAGTAAAATCCTAAATCTAAGACTGTCAATTTCTAAAGTTTTACATTATTACTAGTAAATTTTTTTACTTCTGTAGATTCCTTTTGACTAAATTGAAAAAACCAACGAAACTTGAGGGCTTTATTGAGAAATTGATGGCCCGCTTTCGAGATTTGCCAGTTGGAAGGCCCTGCCAAGACCTAGCTTACTGCCTGAGTCTGTTGAGTTACAACGACAAAACTTTTAGAATTATTGAGGACCGTTTCAATTCTATTTGTGATAAGCTTGACGATGATGTTGTATACAATTCTTTCGTTCAGATTTGTAACAATGCAAAAAAGAATTGTACGAAGGAATATAAGGTAAATACAAATCATCACCATAATCAAATAACGAAACGTATGACTTATCATCATAACATTTCAATATTTTTCGCAGATTACTGTAGAGGCCTTTGAGGCAAATTTGAATGATTGGAAGGAGAAATGTGATAGAAGAGAAGGCAAAGTTCCACCTGAGCCACCTGTTCAACAAGGACGGAACAAGAGAAAGAATCGAAGAAGTCGTCGAGGACAGGGAAGCGGAAGTGATGGTGACGGCGATGGTGAAGAATCTGACAGTACGCAGTCATCACAAGGGAGTCACATGTCCGTGGACTTAGATGCAAATGAAGGTCAAGTTGATAATGGACATGAAAATGATGAAAGCAGTCAAATGTCCGTGGACGCAGATGCAAAGGAAGGGGAAGTTGCAACCGGAATTGAAGATGATGAGAATAATCAAATGTCTGTGGATGAAAATGAAGACCAAGATAATAATGGAAATGTAGATGATGAAAACGGAGATGATAGCTCTCAGGGCTCATCATCCAACAGGAACAATGTTGAACTTAATGAAAGTGACAATGAAAACGAAACCTCTGAAGAACCAACTACAGAAGAATCTGATTAGGATATAAAGAAGTGTCAAAATTAAAAAACACTCAATGTAAAATTAGGATAGTACACTTTAAAGTAACAATACCAGAATAAATTACCAATGAATTTTTATTATTTAATAACATCTAACAGTTAAATTTTTTGGTTTGAATTTCCTTGACTCTATTCCATTCCTCTGGTTCATCAATGATTGAGTACCAAGCTGTGTCACGATTAGCACCCTTGACAATCACACATTGACGATGAACTCCTTCAAATGTAAATTGATTTCTTTCGGCCATTTTCTTAGAAGCTGCATTTCCATTATTACATTTCCATTCCACGCGTCTGTAGCCTACATTCTCAATGGCATGACGAGTCATGAGCCAAACTGCTTCGTCTAATAAATTTTGACGTCGAAATCTTGGGTCAAGCCAAACATGTCCAATTTCACAAGTACGATGAGCAGGATAAATTCTCCAGAACGTTGTAAACCCAATGATTTGCTTAGGCTCACGTAATTCAATTGCATATCCAAAGATTTTTCCATCCGTGCAACTTAAAATGTTATTTTCTACTGTTGAGCGAAATTCTTCTTTGGATGTGTATGGACCATATCCCATGTATTTGTAAACGAGGTCATCTCCACTCGTATTTTCAGATTGGTATTTAGTCTGAGCTTCCCAAAGACCATCCAACTGAGTATTCAAATCCAATGGAACGACGTTGACTTTGTTGCCAGCAAGGAAAGAATTTAATTTCAAGTATTCATCTGTCAAATCTCCCATGAGAGACATTTTGCCTGTAATGATAAATTAATATGCCAAATCAATTTAGAAAAAAACTAGGAGTTAAATCTTTAATTTTGAAGATTATGCTGCAATACCTTTAGCGCACTGCACAGCACTGCTCGTTTCCAATTGCTCGGCTTAAATGTAATGCCTTAGGTCCGCGTCTCTGGCTTAAATTACTAGTGAATTGAGCAAATCAAGGCCAAGGCCAAGGGTAGTTAATAAAAGTTATGATAACTCAGACAAGAGCAGCTTGCTTGATGTGATAAAAAGGAGTAATGATGAATAACTGTCACACTGCGACTAGCTATAGCCAATTACGTAAAATAAAGTAATGTGTACCATGTTGTATTTTCGTACTTACTCTACTAACACGAGATTAATGAATCGATTCGTATACAATTATCTCGTACAACTTCTCTGGGTTTCGGTAATGGGTACTAAGAGTGAATTCTTAGGAGTTAGCACATTCCCAGCATAAATTATACTAAAAGAGTGTCTGTCTTGGATTGATTAATCGATTAATAAGATTCCAGCTAAATACAATAGATTGTTTAGATAATTAGTTTAATGGTTCAATCCACTCAGGTATAATGTATATGTGTTTATCTGATATGTTATATGATGACATTATGAATTTTATAATTGACGCAGACCATGTTAAAACTTGTCCAGGCCATTTATGTTTCGGCTAACCAACATATAAAACGACTTATTTAACTGGCCTGATTTTTTACAAATGGCGTACATAGACGCTTACCTAGCGTCAAACACAAACTACAAAAGGTATGCATCATGCATGGAGGTTTAATTGTATAAGTAAAGTTCGTAAGAAACACTCTGTACTAGCCTGGCCTAGAAAGGGAAGCAAAATAGATGAAACTTTATTTATAAGCTGTTAAGCTATACGACTTGGAGCTACAGATTCATAGCTTGCCGAAGATTGTAAGGACAAAGTGCACAAAAGTTGAACCAATATTTTTATTCCATAATCAGCAGCTCCAAAGAGGATAATTCTAAATTTTAACATACGTCTTACATGCAATAAACTTGGCTTTGACGTAATTGACTTTAATGAATTGATAAGTGATTGGGGAAACTAGTCCCTTACTCGTACCCCATGACACAATTTTTCTTTTTCTCTATAAAATAATTTAGAGAGACTTCCAAATTCCCATAATCGTCTCCCACTCACCAGAAGCAACAATACGGTAGAGACGAACATTACGAATACTGGATTTGTACTCATCCAAAAAATACGAGACATTTGTTGACACAACTTGTCTCTCTACTTCCGTCACATTATGCAGAGCCATGACAAAGTTGTGAAATTCCAGATTCATAATTCCCAGAGCGAATTTCTTCCAAGCTTTTTGCCGAATTGTTGTAAAAATCCAGTTCCTTTAGTAGAGCATCTCCAATTTCTCGGATCCGTTGGATTTCTGACATGGCCTCCAATGGTGAAGCTTTAGCTTGCTCCACAGCCATTGCCTCTACTGCAACCTCCATCTCTTGGTCTTGCTCTGTAAAATCACGAAATTATAAGAAAAATCCATTTGGTTACGAAATCAGTTGAAAATCTTACTCATGGACGAATTTCCCTCAATAACAAGTCCCGGAGTAGCAGTGTCCACCAAATCCAGGCATTGGAATTCTAAAACTTATGAGAGATTTGTCATGTTGAAAGTTGTCACCACTTGGCCTGAGACACATGTTAAATGGTGGTAAGAATCGGCTAATTCTTGCCGTGAATGTTGGCTGTTCTTTGTTTTTTGGGTTTAGCAATTGTTGCAGATGATTCAATTCACATTTGGTCAATTCAGATTGCATGACCAGATGGGATTCCAAGCTCCTCAATGATTCCACAATTTCAGCACATCGTAGCCCAGCTGGTCCAATGATTGAATACATCATGTTGCGTATTTTCAGTTTTTCTTGAGCATCATCAGTGGAATTCTGGAGAGACAAAATGCTCTTCCCTAGTCCATTAGTACACAAGTCAGACATGGATTCAATATTCACAGACCAAGCAGTTCGACGCCTGGATGCTTCGGCAGAGATTTCGTTTAAGTGCGTCTTCACGTTTAGCATAGCAGCTGCCCAAGAAATTTTCAAATCATTTGTATCGGCTTGGCAGACAGTTCCAGTAGAAATTGGCTCATCAGCAGTTGCAATTGGTACTTCCTTCACTTCGTCAACGTTTTCCGAACCCTCGCCTACGCATTCTTCCTCATTCACCAATTCCATCATGAACTTCGGAAGCTTAAAAAAGTTTTAAAAATTATTAAAGGATGAATTTGCGGACTAGGTAGCGAATAATTGAGTCGATTTACCTTCAAAATCTTAGATTAAACTAAATAAGTTGAAAGAACTAATGAATAAATATAGTTGTTCTACTTTTTCTCTTTGTTAATTTAAGCTAGAATGACGATTGTAAGAACGGACAATTTCCCTAACATCTAAAGAACGTCGGAAAAAGAGTGAATGACCTGAATGGTTGTTTTTTTGGACCAAGAACAGGGCCAACAAATAAGACACAGAGTTCAAAATACTTCCTGGTTCATCCGACGCTAGTAATTCTATAAGTTTGCCCTCTTAGGAGGTCATGATACCTATGTGCATTCTTATTTACGGAAATGCCTAGTTTTTCTGTTCGATTGCATGTGGGTTATTTCCGGGTTCTTGTGTATGACAAAGTTCTGGGTTCAAGGACTTGAGTAAATTTTGAAGGTGAACTGTATAAAATTCTTGAATCTAATACTGACCCTATTCTCATAGTTGTACTAAACGTGCTTAGATGAAATTTGTAAAATTATTGGTACAGTATTCTGTGTTGCTTGCGATTTATTAAAGTGAGAAGATATTTTTAAAATCTAACCTATGCAAGACAAGATTTGTCCTCGACATTTTTATCTAACAGGCTATAATTGCTTAACTGTTCATAAGCAATTTTTGCGTCACTTTATGAAATTCTCTTATCCTACAAAGTTCTAAACAACTTCAATCTCAATTTCCTCGGTTGAAGTATGATTATCCTGTTTGGATCCGGATTCATCTGAACTTCCATCTGATTCGGACGTCTCCTTGTCAGACCCATCAACCGATTCTCGTTCTGATGATGAATATTTAACCTCGGTAAAGGCAACAGCAGCTGCGTCCCTCATTTCCTTCCAAGCTGAATTCCTTAGATTTCTCAATTGTTTCAAATATTTTAAAGATGAGCTGCTAGTCCACAAAATCGTGTACCTTGTTTGGCGGCTTTGCCCTTCCATGTATCTCTTCCAGCTTCGAAATTGCTTCTTGTAATATCGATACTTCTCCTTTGCCTCCTTTGTTTGTCTTCGGTAAAAGGAAACGTCAGATTTAGAAGAAAATGACTTCAGATCAGTGTCAGTGGACGTACTCGGCAATGACTCACTTTGCTCCAATATTGGTCCAATCTTAAAGCTTAGGTCAAGAGGTTCAACATCCACTGTTGTTATTGGTGAGGTCACTGATGCTAACGACATCCGTCTAATTTCACGCTTAGCGAGTATTGAGCTCATTCTTTACAATCTTGTCAACTAAATCTTGAATTATCTACACTGATGGTAGAATGATTCCACCGATCTTTTGGGTTTAGCTTGAGCTTGAGATATGTGTCTCTAGTCTACTATGCTGTAGTCAATTCAATGTTGTTTTTGTCTTGAGTGTGAACCAGGAAGTGAAACAGTCGAGACTGATGATTCATGAAACCTAATTTTGTTGTTGCTGACCGATATCTGGGCATGTATACCAGTATATACCGGATGAGTTTAGTGCGAAAATACAAGTTCTTAATAACATAAATGGGTATCCAGGATGCATATTTATAACTCGGAAATGATCTAGCGGAAGGACCTAGATTTTTAGAACAATTCGGCTAAAAGTTTGGAAGGCAGCGTGCGAAACTAAAATTGTATCATGAACTTCTTTTCCTGTTCGCTTGTCAAATCCAAATTTAAAATATCAATTATACCAAAGCCATGTTAATAGGCAAATTAAAATAAATCTTTACGCACTTATTGTTAAACCTGGAGCTCTTTGAACATTAGTACATAATGTGGCTTACAAGACTATCCGTATGATTCCGAATCGCGAATTTAAGGACTGATATCAACATCCATGTCTTTGACGTTCCTCATGATTCTCTCTCCATTAATAAAGCTATAAAATTAACTTAAATTAAGTACAGTCAATTCAAATTTAAACTCACCCCTTTGGTAAACTCATCCATTTCAACTATAGCGGAGTCAAGAAAATAGTTTCTCCCATGAGCCAAGACCACTGGTCGAAACAATCTTTTTTCGATGATGTGATGTGATTATTATAAATCTCATCTTGGCACCTCAAAATTTTTGTTAAGAACTGAAGGGCTTCAGTAGCAAGGAATGTAAATGCAATTCTGCCATTAGAACAACTCTGTGAATCAGATCCATGTTGGTGACTTAATTTTTGATGTTGTAGCTATAGTCTTCCACAAAAAAAGTCATAGGTTCGACGAATGATGACATGAATTGTGCGATTTCAAAATCCACATCATCTGTTTCCAGGTCGTTCACTACAGTGTTTGACATCAAAGGTTCTGGAATTAAAGTATTTTATGTTTAGTTATTTTCGAATATATTTTAACAAGACTAAAGACTCGATAAATAATGATTAAATAATAATAGGTCTTTGGTCTCACTTACATTACTAACATCCTCCGCCTGATTCAGGCAATAATCTCTCAATGATAAATTAATTAATACGTTTTGATTAAAAACTTACCATAGTTAGTCTGACAATTTCTCTTTTTTGAGTGAATCTGTAAGAAACCAGCGGTTATCGGTTCGGTACTTTGTTTCTTGATATACAAATATGACACTACGAATACATTGCACTCGATATGTTTGAATCGAACCAAGTTCCCGCTTTGTTTAATTTATTAAATAAAAAGGATAATTCGTGAATTTTTTAGTATTCAAATAAAATATAATAGTTCCTGTTTTATGAAAACTTAATTTACATTACAAAATTAACAAAAAAAAAAGAAGCAAAAATTCATTGCCCCGAGCTGGATTCGAACCAGCACCTTGCGATCAATGAGTTTCAGTGCCATGCTTTGACTAGGTTTTTGTAGTAGAATATCACAGTCACAGCTTTGATACATGGCCCATCCACCCATTCTGATCCAACGCCCTCACCACTGGACTATCGGGACAACCTTAGAATTATAAGGATTTGGTCTCTTGTCTTATTATTAGGTAAACTAGTAGGGAACCAATGGGATGGTTTTCAGATTTCTCACGAGGCTTCTGACGCGCGCGAAGGAATACGTTCAAATCCACTTTTGCGTTGCCACAACCCGGAAACAGTGTGTAGTGAATTAGACTCTGCATTTTAAGAACGAGACTAAATTAGAAAATATCCAGTGCCAATACCAACTGTTGCACTGGACTTTTAGTCTCCTAATAAAAGTAAAGCATATCTACATTTTAAATCGTGTCAACTCGTCTGACCTTTGACCTCGTGCTGTGGACAGGTAAATAATATGTTTAGTCAATCAAATACATAGGTCGGAAGTAAGAAGGGGACAGCTACTCAGTCAAGAAGGGTTTTAGAAAAAACTAGTTTGAATCCTAATCCTCATCCTCAATGTTTTGAATTGCAGGGAGAGGCGTAGGATCGAAAGTCATTTCTTGTGGCCTCTTCACGTCCTCCTGGATTAAAAGTAGACAGACATCGACAATTTTTGACTTAGCCAGCATCACTTTCCTTCGACTGGTCACTTTCACTTTACTTCCCACACAGGTAAAATATACTTATACTTATGAATGATGATGCCATTGCCGGTATTAATGGCCCATCAGACCCCGAAAAATAATGGCAGCGTAAAAAAAAATATTACAAAATTATTCATTTCTGCAATACAGTAACAATACTTTTGATTTATTTCTTCTTGGCATCAATGCAATTGCTCAATTCAGTCAAAATGGCATTTAGAGAAAAACCAGTTTGAATCCTTATCCTCAACCCTAATGTTTTGAATTGCAGGCTAAGGCTCGAGGGAGGGCCCCTCAAGTGTTCAGACGTCCAGAGATAAAAATCAGGTACCAAGAAAAGAACTTTTCCCTTTCAGCCATCCATTCACTTTCATTTCCTTCCATTGGATCACCTCACCGGGTCACTTTCGCTGCTTGCCGTATAGGTAAAATAGAATTCTAACTTTCATTTCCGTTTATTGCATTTGATGAATGTTTTAATTTCAACCTAATCATAATCCCAAGACAGGCAAATGCACAGCTCTATTTAAGTTATCGAAAGACACTTTCGTGAATTAAATTTTGTAGAGATAGTTTAGAATTCTAAAGTCGAGACTAATTTGGACGATCCATTAGTTGTTACATTACAAATTGGAATATGCAATCATGCAATGTAAATTTATAGTTTAATCATGGGATATCAAAACCAGACAGACAGATAGACATAGACAAGAAAGAAGTTAAAAAAGACTTCATTTGTACTATGCACTGCAGTGCAGATTTAGCATAACGTATTAATACCTCTTGCATAGTTCATACAATACATTTTTTACAATCTCTCTCAGTTTTATCACAGTATTTTTTATCTAATATGTCTAACCCATGAACACAATTACGAATGCAGTGCAGTCCAAATTCATGGTTAGTCAAACCCAATTGCCAATAATGCAGGTCTGTTGCAGGCTGTGTTTTATTCTATAATTGAAATTCAGAACAATATTAGAATAGAACTAACTAGGTTATTTTTGCCCAGTAGCACTGATTTGAGCAAAAAATTAGTGCAAGAAATGTCTTCTTTGAGTTATGTATCAGT
>WJEZ01001312.1:0-18342 GCA_009869925.1 Thalassaphorura encarpata | reverse complement strand
GGATTGAATGATGCATGCATGCATGTGCACACAGATGCAAAAGGATTTGACACGGTGAATGGATTTAATCTCTTCCGAATTAGTCATCTGAATTGAACTGGACACAGGATTGTTTCGTGGGATTTCTAACATGGTACTTTGAGGCGGACATGCATAGACGCTTTGGCTGACTACCAAATTTAGTTCTGAATGCAGTAAGCTAACCTGGTTGATAGACTAGGGGAGAATTTTTTAAAAATGTTCAAAAACGTTAATGGACTGAATTGCGTATTTTTACTCTTTCTTTGTATGCCTCGCCTTTTATTCGAGCTTTATTTGGACTGGACAAAAAGACACTTCATTTGTACGGCTGTTTCCCAGCTTGCACATTTTTCTATCCTAAAATTAAATTGACATTTGGATAACCGTATTAATTATTTAGAATTCTATAGGACATTCAACTCATTACGTCTTGTACAGTCCAGCACAGAGTTTGGATTTGTTGGCAGTAGTAATCTTTATTGCGTACATTTTATAATACGCAATAAATGCAATTATTTATTTAGTCTAGCAGCAATGCCTTGCTTACGTTCAATAAATTCCATCCTAGGGTAGTCCAACATTTAACAAGAAAAGTTTGCAATGAATTCAGAATTAAAAACAAAAATAGAACCTATGATGAATACTGTCTATTTTTCTACTTTTTATGTCTATTGTCCAATCGATTTTAGAATTTTCATTTTACTTTCGTCATTCGTTACTTTCATTCGTCTACCTACAGGATAGAACTGGAGAGCATATTTTTTTAATTCAGTGCGTTTGTTGTCTACGTTATGAACAAAACATAAGGTACAAATTTAATACACCCGAAGGTAGTAAACGAGGTTGCTTATGCTAAAAAAGCGTTATTATAGAGCGTCCATGTCTATCAAGAGGAGGAGTAGTATGCATTAGACAGTCAAGTCTAGTACTTTCCTTGTCCTGACTTTCATGTTAGGAGAGAAAAAAGAGAATTTTTATCTGGTTGGTCCCTAATGGTTTTCACTGGGAACTTTCTAGTCGAATTTATTTCTCCTCTTGCCTCAGCTCGGCTCAGGTTGTCGTTCCTTCCTGAAAAAGAGTTAAACTCCTGAAGGGAGACGAGTCGAGGCTTCCTTGCTGCTAAGGTTGACTGGAATAATGTATGGAAACCAGGAAGGAAGAAGACTTGTGAATCGCCTCAGGTTAGTTTTTAGCTTTCCACTCACTCCACCCGCCAATTCTACCCACCCCGGTGGGTTTTTGGTTAGTCATAGTGTGCATACGGATGTAATGTAAAGACAGGTTAAGATGGGTTAGAAAGTAAGAGTTTTTTTCTGCCTGTGTTCAATGATGTAAAACTGCATCTCTGGTTGTAATGGAGTGCTAGTGAGTTTGGAGAATGTGAGTGGAATAGACCATTCTTGTCATATGGTTAAGGCACTGTTACAGTCCCCTGGATACTGGCACCAACCGGCTCGTTGGACTTGCTATGCCATGCCTTGCCTTGGTGGCAAATGTATCAAGCACCGACGGCATGCATCCAGCAATAGAGTTATTCCCTAATGGCTGTATGTTTCGTTGTGTTGCATGCATTGCAATTTTGAAAAGGACCTTATCTTCTTGTCTACCTGGAGGTAGGCAATAGGCATAATCTGAGCATATGCATTTATTTTGTAAGACGACGACGGCCCAGTGGGATTGGGTAGGGCACAGTCAAATGCACAGGCAGGCTGGGTGAAAAATAGAATTGAATATTTTTGTAGAATGTTGTTGTAGTTCACATTCACTGAAATTGGATGACTCGCCATCAGGGTTTAATAAGGAATGGGAGAGCATGAAAGGGAAAGTGAAAATAACTTGAAAGGANCATCAGGGTTTAATAAGGAACGGGAGAGCATGGAAGGGAAAGTGAAAATAACTTGAAAGGAAGTAGGACTAGGTAGGCAGCAGATTGGAAAGAACTCCTTCCCGTTAAGGCTACTGCCTAGTTAAAGAAAATGAAACCTTTTAGAAGGTGCAAGTGAATAGTGAAAGTAAGGGATGGAAATGGGAAAGCAAGCACCGAGCGTAAAGTGAAAGTATCAGGTTCTGTATTTTTTATGGAAATATTTGTGCTGGTAAGAACAGATTGAAAGCAAGCACCGAGCGTAAAGTGAAAGTATCACGGTTCTGTATTTTTTATGGAAATATTTGTGCTGGTAAGAACAGATTTGCGATAACAAAACGACCGGTTCAATGTTCTCCTTTGCAGGTCAGAAATTTGAATGTTCAGGCTATACAAAGTCCCCTATATCCTATGGATGCAACGGGAATTTAATTAGTGGAATCTGTGCGTACAATTTGTAATTGTGAGCATTAAAGTGGAAATGAGTTGAAGCAAGTGGGCTACCGTACTAATGTTGATTGTTCAGAGTGAGAAGGGCGCTTTGGTTTAATTTTATCAGATAGATAGATGCGTAATGCAGTTCCTCTACGCTTAAATGGATTTAATCAGATGTGTTGGTTCAGGATGAATGAAAGAGACAACGTCGGCAGTTAGGTTTTAGACTGGTTTGAATTTGGTTAGGTAGAATTGGTTGGTAGGGAAAGAGCTTGAGCGTACGTAGATTGTGAATGGATTTTTCAAATGCTGACTTTGTCTCTCTCTCCGGAAGATCATTTACACGGTGAGATGAATGGAGTGGAAGGGAACTGATATAAATAATGATGAGGGGAAGAGTGACTAGTGGGTTCTAAAACTTGAAATCGTTCCTAGTACCCGGGACTACTACTACAGTCGGACCCCTTAAGACTTGGCAGGCAGCAGTACTTCAGCCTAGCACGTCTGTCGTGTCTCCTGAAGGGAAGAAGAGCGGGAGATTCGGGTGTGATTCGTTTGGTAGTCACTATGAGAAGTCAGGAGTGCAAGTGAGTCCCCAAAGGCCCATTTGCAATGGCCCTTCCTCGTCTCCTCTCCCAAAAGTCCAATCTCAAAAATAGGAAGTTAGTCCTTGCTACTGGGAAAATGAACTCAAGTTTTTCCTTTCCTTTTTTTGGATTGGATAGACATATTGGCAGGATAGGGAGGTTGATAGTTGGATGGTCGGACTGGTCGTTCCGGTTTTTTCGGACGAACACCGGAGATGAGACAAGTAGCTGAACGAACATAAAAATTACCTATAAAGTATTCTACAGAATGGCTATGGCTACGGCTATTGGCTTCAAACCGGTGAAGGCTTTGAAATTGGTGTAGGAGAGTAGATGAGAGGAAAAAGGTGAAGTAATATTGACCCTTTTTCACACGTACAACATTGTAAGTGCAAGTACATAAAGAAAACTAGGAGGGAGAGAAAAAAAATCCTTTCATCCATCCAAGATCAACTCCTGCTTGATTTTTAGTGAAGAAACCGCAGAAAAAATTGTCAAACCGCAACGTCAAGAAAATCCTCTGTTGTGTGTATGTAGGACTAAGAAAAAATTGAGTTTTCTTGTCGCTTGAGACGGATTATAAAGTAAATGGATAGAGTGGATGTTTTATGTGTTGTATACGTATGTAGGTTGACTTTGCTTTCTTTTCTTTCCTCTTCTCTCCGCCGCGCCGAGTAGTTTTTTTTACGTCCACTCCATTTACTCTATTTGCTTGACTTGAGTTTCTTGTGTGTTTGAGTTAGAAATTGCGGTGAGGTGGATGTGATGTGATTCGAAGATTGAGGTGGACGATAATATGAGTTATTGTGTGTGGAGCGATCATTTGTCCAATGATGGACAGATTGCTTGCTTGCCTTTCTTTAGTTCAGTTTTGTATGTCTAGAAAAAACGGAACCAACACACAGGACGTTGCTTATTCGCTTGCGGTGTATTTTGTTCTTTCATGGCTAGTCCTGGAGAAGGCAAGGTTGGATTGGAATAACCTTGTGAGATATTCTATTGAATTGGCTCTTGGCTGCCCACGTAGCTCGTGGCAGAAATAGAATTGGTAGGGGCTGTTTCTTATTTGCTCTTCGTACCTTTAGTGGAGTCAGACGTCGGACGTGAGGTCATGGGCAAGGACTGGAATGGAAGGCTGGGTATTAGGCATTACCACCACCATATGTATAGAATCCAGACTCCGTGATCAAATTTCAATGCAGATTGTGTCCCTGTGGACTACCAATGCATTAGATCGAACCCCCGGCTGCAATAGAATGAATACACTGTGCATTATATAAGAAAAGCCTTTGCCTGCCTAAGCTCCAGGAAATTAGACGAATCGAAACCAAACCGTGTGTGTGGGCACTCAAGCGAATTTTGCTGATGGATTATGTGGCTGTTAGAGAGGGTGAGGTCAGCCAAGTCAGGCTCTTGGGGAGGTGAGTTTGTGAGGCTTTAATCGAGATTCGATGGCGAGGCACACGTAAAATATAAAATTTCAAGTGCCTGCTGCTTTGATTACACAATATAGTTGAATTGGTGAAGCTGTATAGAAAATGAATCTATTTTGTTGAGAAGTTTAGGTTGGGACGAGAGTTTGAAGAGTTGTATTGGATTGGGTTGACATTACCAAATCCTTTTTCCGAGCAGCAGAAGAAAGGAGGTGGTACTTTGCGAAAACTTAAGCAAACTTTCTTAAAGAAGGAAAGTGTCAAATTAAAGTTGGAAGCACCAGGCGTGTTGAGCGCTGAGCTCCTAAGTTGAGAGTTATAGCTGTTATGGATGTTCTGGTCGAGGTAAGGTGTGTGTTGTATTGCGAATCGAACTAGGATTGGAATGGTGCTGGTTTTATGGAATTGCCAAAGGTTATGGATATAGTACTAAAACCCACACATACGGAATGGACAGACTAGCCATAAAATTGGTTTGCCGCCTGCCCGTGCCTTGGCAAGAATTTTTGCTGACTTGACAAGTGGATCCGTGTGAAAGTGAAATTTTGGTTCGATGAGGAATTTTAGGGGGATTAATTCAACACTAAAGAAGGATTTATGTTATGTAGCCAATCCTATCCATCTGGAAAGCATACCTAAGCTAAGCAGGCAGAGAATTGAGGATACCCGGAGGAGGACGCGAGTAGAATACTAGAACTTTAGTACAAGTTCAGTGTAGGGCTCAAAGTCGGATTAAAAGCTTGATTCCGATAAGTCACTCTACGAAGGAAGGAAGGATATGGGGGTGCTGGTGCTGGGATATGTTCTATTGGAATTTAAATTTGGAAAAGGAAAGTAGACACGTAGAAGATCAAGTCGACAAGGTTTTTGTCCTCTTCTCTCTAATAAGTTGGTTCCTTTCTCGAAAGTCCTGAATGAATGGAATGAGATATAAAGGAAAGGAAGGGAGCTTTGGAGCAATCTATAAAATTGTGACCAGAATAATTATGATGTGTGGGTCTGGGTCGTCTCCACTTGAGAAGAGTTGGAGCTGCTCTGCTGTGCTTCAACTCTCTGATTTGGCTTAATGATGCTGATGTAGGGAGTAGATTGCGGACTGTGCTGTGCTGTTGAGTTGGAGAATTCACCAGGACGGAGAAGCTTCTCCAGTCAACTCCAGTTCCTAAGAGAACTCTCAAGTAGTCCAAGGCAGAGGCATAGCAGAAGCAGGCACTCATGTAAGTTCTTGTTGGTTTCAATGAATCCGGTCTAGAAAGGAAGGAATAAGGCAGAAAGTCACATACTACAATGTTATGTACTGCTACTACTAGATTTGCGAAGAGCGAAGTTTAGGAACCGAACGAACAGAGTTTACTACTGCAATGCAGGCAGAAGTAGAGGACGAAGGAATAGACAGATAGACAACTGTATTTCAAGTACTCTTAAGATTTCTTCTTCTCCTGCCTGTCTTCCTGTTGTGAAGCTAAAACCTACTCATCTTTTTTGGACAGAGTCCTTCTTTCTGGCTAAATCGAGCTAAATCTCTTCACTCTCTTGTCTGTTCGTCTCCTTCAATCTTCTATTATTCTACGCCCTGTCTTTACTATATATCTATCGTCAATACTTATGAATGTAATGGAATATAAGATGTGAATTGGTTCTGTTGGTTTCAAATTGCAATCGAAACTAAATTATAACTGTATCATTAAATCAAAGAGAAGTGGTTTATTCGCAGTCGCTTAAAAAATTAAAGCTAGGTAAAATTACAATAAAAAATTCCATTCTAGATAGTGTTAATTTACTATCGTAGTAAAAGATGATAATGCACCTTCTTTTTGTTCTACCAAAAAGTACTTCACTTGTAGCACATGGCGTCTAATTAATAAACCAAATTGTCAGTTTCCTGCTCAATGCTGTAGCTTACCTAAGTTTGTGACATCGAGACGAAGAAAATCAAGTCAACCTGGAGAATTTTAATCTGAGCTCATAGCCGTTAGCCTTTCCACCTGGGAATTTAAAATGCCATGAAGAAATGAATTCAGAAGTTGGCAGGAACTCAATTTCCTTGTTCCTTTCTTAAAAGCTCTTGTTTTATAGAGTTGAAAAGTGCTCTTATCTTCACATTAAATAAGCACAGGTATATTGCTGGGCTACTTAGTTGAATATTAAAGTACGCTTTTTCTTTTCAAAGAAAAAGCTCCTCCCTATTGACCTCATTTTCCTCGTGCCATGATTTTATAAATTTATAATTCACTTTCGTTCGACTCGAGACTTGATTGGAGTTTTGACTAATGACCTTATTGGCTGAACCTTAGCAAAGCAAAGTATGGAAATAATTCTCATTCGTTACAAGATTCGCTGACGTGATAATCACAAAATGGCAATTTAGGAGTGGTTGAACTGGAACGTTGACTGATTATCCGATTAATTAGTAAAGAACCATTAAGGAAATGAATGTGTGTGATAAATTTCACTTTACTAAGGTGTGAAGATTAACCAGCCTAGCCTTGAGTTTAGCTGGCTGCTTGCGTTTGAAATTGACCCTTTCGTCGGTTACGTAGATTTTATCAAATGACTTTGCAGCTTACAACTCCGCCGCCCGCTCAGACTCGGTTGGAACTGGCGTAAGCAAAAAACTAAGAAATTTGCTTTTCTCTTCACTTTTTCTTCCAAATTGGTTTCGTTTAAGTAGGAAAGGGAAATAGTTGGCAGGCAGGGCAGGGAGAGAATTGCCTCTCCATTGTGTGACAGGACAATTAAAATAAGAGGTGGAGCTTAAGGAAAAAGGAAGAACTGAGCTGAGGGGAAACGGAGAAGAGTGCTGATGTTGATGTATTAGAATGAGAGACTTGCGATGGCTTAAGTGCCTATAGGGTTGAAAAGTGCTAAGTTGAAATGTGAGCGTGTGAAAAAAAGGGAAAATATGCTGATTTGTACAAGTTTTTTCTGCTTCTCCTTTCTCTCAAATAAATGACTCTACCATATACAATGTCTTTGGCTCGAGATTCCAGCAGAGGATGGATGTAAGACTCACTTGGCTCCTTTCGTTTTTTCTCTAAAAGTTGGTAATATAATGGTTTCCTTACCATTTTATTATTCCAATAAATCCATCTTGTACTCTATCAAGAGACTGGGGCTTGGGAGCGAAAAAAAAGTTTGAGGTCCTATTTCTTATTTTTTTGGCCTGACTTTTCTTTGGCTTTTACGGACCGGAGAAGGAAGGAAGGAAATTCGGTTGGTAGGCAGGCAGGACTGGTGCATTCCTAGAGTATTCTCTACTATTAGGAAATGCAGATGTGGAGGGCGGGATAGGAAGGACTGTGCATTTTTTATGTGTTCTCGCACGGAGTGAGTGAAAGTATTGCATTGCATTGCATTACGTGAGCAAGGGTGGATCGATGAGTGTTCTTCTCCTTTGTTCTCTCCCGACTTTCTCCATTTTCTCTCATAGGATTTTTTAAGAGAAGAGGAAGTCGGTTGGTCGAGCCCCGGCGCGTCGAGAAAAATGCAAATGGATCTCACCAATTTAAAGAGTGCCAAAAAGTTTTACTTCCTCTTCCATATCCTAAAATTTTAGAGAAAAGTGAAAGTGGATGGAAGGAAGAAGAAAGGAAAGAAAGATTGAAGTAAGTGCGATATGAGTGAAGAATGAGCCTAAATCTGAATGAAATGAAATGATGCAGATCAGGCGGATGTGGGGGACTTCAAAAGAGGAAATGTTTTTTTAAGTACGAGGAAAGGATTTGGGTTGTTAACTTTGTTGGGCTAGGGTTTGGATACTTGCAAAATGAAATGTATATTTGAAAATAATGGCAGAAAATTCAGTATCACTAAACCAGCTTCCCTTGTCAGATCAAAACTAGTGGATTTTAAAGTAAAGGGAAACTGTGGTATGGAAGGTGAAAGTTAAAGCTAGGCTTGGCATGCATGCACCGCTGGCCCCGCCAGATCCTTTCGGTATCTTTGATGTCCGCCGGATTGTGCTTTTGTTCGTTCTTTCGTTGGTGAACCAGAGCTTGACGAAAGTAGGAAAGGAATGGTCACTGCATGTAGTGAACGGATCTTTTGATGTGGGGAAGGGTGAAGGGTCATACGCATCATCGGATAGGGCAGGACAGCAGGGTAGAAACAGGAAGGATATTTTCTGGTGCCATCATGGGATACCACTAGGCTGGCTGGCTACTATTAGTATTTCGTATTCCGTTTGAAATTTTTTTACAAGCTTTTGTCCATCTCTGGTTCCGGATCGAAATTTATTGATCCAACTGGAAAGAAACTGGTGGTCTAACGGATTTGAGCCTTTCTTTCTTTCTTTCGTTCGTTCTTTCAGTTTTTGTTCTTCTGTATATGTCCATCTCCTGACTAGAGAATATGTTCTTCTGTTGTACGAATTAAGCATCATGCCCTTGAATGACTTGTCGTATAGTGAGATTTCTTTTGCATTTATCTGTTAGTATTACTTTGTAAACTTAACTAGAATTCAAAATTTTAGAGCATTTAGGATTCGTTGTTGCATTGATTTTTGAGAAATTGTGGTTACTTGTGTAAAACTTGTCTTGCATTGTTTTGAGTACGATTTGTCTTTGGAAATATCCCAAGAACTTTATATTTTGGCCTCATTCGCTCCTCAAGTACAGTTTTTAGAGTACTCCAAAGGGCAATGCTTCTTATTGCTATAAGCTGCATTGAGTTTTCCACGAGTGGTTGGTTGTCACTTGGAATAGACATGGAAAAATGTAAAGCGATTGGTTCTCGGTTTGGCACATATGGGTCCAATGTGAATCTAACGTATGGATGGTATGTGTACGTAATGTGCCAAAAGGACCTACTTTCTCTCCCATTCCTTTCTTTTTAGAAAATGGCATACGTACGTAGTTTTAGTTGGACAGGTTTAAGGTTTTGCTTGCTGCTTTCAGCCTCGTGGTGCTCCTGCCTGCCAGAGCCACACGGAACATTAGAATTGAATTGGAATTTGGAACAAACCTGGAACTTTAATACTTCATACTTTCTTTTTTCTTCTTCGGTTTGGACGTGGACGCGACAAGATGGAATGAAATGGATTTTTTTCTTCCTGCTCCCTGGGAAGAGAAATGGGAGGTGTGATAAGCCTGTGCGCGGTTAGTTGTGGCTTGGTCGTGGCTTGGCTTTCTGGGTAAAAATGTCAAGCTGACTAGGTGCGGTGCAGTGCAGTGAGATGTTGGGTAAGATTAAGGGAAAAAGTGCCCGGGAAAGGAAAATCTTCCTTGAAGTTAGTATTAGAGAAAGAACGAGAGCAAAGGACGCACAATTTGATGGGGAAAAGTGATAGTGATTTGAAATGCCATCGTGTCGGTAGGTGGGTAAAAGTTTGAGAAAATGGGATTTGGTTTGCTTCGTTTCAACCCTTTTTATTTTCTCAGTTGTGTAGGCTAGCTTCCTTGGCTATGCTGAGCAGCAGCCTTGATAATGAGTCAAAGAGGGAGTAATTAGCACGATTTTGTGTGATGCCTCCCATCGATTTTGGAAGAAATTTCTAGGGAGGCTTTAATGAAGTGTGTTTTTGGAGTTAGTCGAGGAGAAACGAGCAAATTGGTTGTGGTAGGGATGAAGTGAAGATTAATTCTGGACAGGGTAGAAAGACTATGGTTCTGCCCATCAGAAGACTTGCTTCCGCTTCTGGTTAGATGACATGGAAATTATCGAAATGATGAATTTGAAGGGATGGTTGGACGGATTCCGGACATAACGCTGGAACTCGATTAGTTCCAGGGTCTCCTTGCATTTTGGCATATGTAAGTACGTACACACGTGTAGTTAGCAAGTAGGGAGGGAAACCCAAGAGAGAAAGAGAGGTCATTAGCTGAGGGAGTCAATTAAGGAAGTGATGATGGGACACGCCTTCTGATCATGAGGGCTTCCTTTGATTCTGTCTGATTCTACCACGACGAATTCCCTCCAGCCTCGAGCCCCACCATGAAGTAGGGAGAGTCCTTCACATACTCTTAAAAGGAAAAGAGGAAGAAGAAGCTCACTCCTCAGCGGGATAATGTAGGTAGTAGTTTGGTTTTGGGATCTTGTTTCCTATTATTAATGTTTCGACACAAGAAGGAAAGGGAATGAATTTAAGCTGCAGCTTGTTTTTGAGCCATCCATCCCTACATACAAGTTGCAATGCAATAAAGCAGCGGGAATCCGAAAATTATAGTGATTAATGTCGTTAATGTTACTATTGGGTAAACTATAAGTACCGTTTGAATGTGAGCAAAGCGCCGTGTTTCTCGCTCTTTCTTGCTTTCTTGGATTAAACCCTAAATTTGTATGTAATTGAGGGAAGTGCAGCGCGGAGAGAAGATTGGGTAGTTCTTCGTAGACATGGTTTCAGGCCAGGGTAAGATTGAATTGCTGGAGCTTGAGTTGGAAGAAAGTGCTTTGATGTAATGCAGAAAATGAGATGACAGGTGGTCAGGCAGATAACCGTCTTTCGACTTCCTTCCAGTAAAATCTGAGCCTGGCAGGCAAGTGACAAGACAAGATATCTCTTCTCTTTCCTTCTATATTTAGCCTTCACGTTTACATTTCCATGGCCTGGAGTCGTCACGGCAAGCAACGTACGGACGTCTGCTGATAGTACCAAAGGGTTTAGTTTTGGTTTAACGCTTTCCGTAGTCATGTTATTAGCAAAAACCTAATCTTACGTAGAACCAAGCTTTACAAGGGACAGTCGTAAGATGATGCCTTCCTGAGAAGATCTATTTTTAGTCCAGTTTGCTATCTAAAATATTTTCTATATTTATATTGCCCTAGACTTTATTTTGTAAGAAAAAGTGAGGGGTTGACTTTACTGGCTTGTATGGTCTGTTGAGTCAATTATGGCTGTGGGTAAGCCTAGGTGTGTGAAAGGAAGCTAAGGATGATTGCTACTTGTCATGCGAGACTTTGAGAAGCTGAGCTTTGGCGAAAATATTAAAGAATTGAAATGGATGGAGATATACTCCGGAGATGGTCTGGCTGACTCTGAGCCTTATAAGGAAGAAAATGAAGAGAAGTGAAAGGTGGAGTCGGAGCTGAATCCCAAGGCTGATCGCATAGAAGGACACACAAGGTGCTTGTTTTAGTTTAGACATTGGAGGTTTGATACCTAGTCTAGTCTTCATCCTACATACAATATAAAAAAATCTAAAAGTAGAAGATTGGATTGGATTGAATTGGATTTGAAGTCAAGCGGGATGAGGATGAATAATAATTTTATTTTCCTTACTTGCACTTTCATTTGGGATGTAAAGGAGGAGGGTAGTTGGCTTGGCTTGGCTTGCCAGACTCAAGACCTCGTTCTCCCTTTCTCTGTCTTTCTGGCTCGTTCGGTTTGTAACCAAATGAACTCAAATCCAATAAGATGAGCTTTTGGATGCATGTTCATGAAGTCTTTGATTCTGAACGCACATGTTGTCCCAAAGGTCCCAAGCTCTGTCAGAAGAGATTAGTACAAGTACAACGAGGGCCCGAGCATTTTGGGACTCTCTGTAGGAGGAAATATACTTGAAATGAAATGAAAATGGGTTGCTTGCATGAGATGGTTTTGGTTTGGTTTGGTTTTTGAGGACGTCGACGACGACGATAGACTAGGTCCTGAGTTTATCTGATAATGTGATGGAGCCTCGGCGGGCGATGATAAGATTGAGGAGATGAGATCAAGTGAACTGACTGAGCGAGCACGCGGATGAGGAGCGCATACATGAGAAAATTGAAAATGCGGAATGCGGGCCGGGCGAGCGCGGGTCTTGGTCGGTGAACTGAGGCGAGGTTAGGTTTAGGTTAAACTGGTGGTAGTACGTAGTATATTCACATAGAATAGATCCGATCGGTTATCTTCTATTCTGTGTACTTTCTCCACAGGATGATAGGAAAGAGGGAACAATTTCCGTGGGTGGTTGACTCTTCAAAGTCTCGTTTCCAAATTATGTAGTCAAGTGAAGAAAATGAAGTTTGAATCTATAAAGTGCAATGCAGCAATGCAATGCATTTGGGGGAAAATGCGTTGACGACGTTAGGACCGTGAAACTGACTTGACTGACTTCATTTTTCTCGTCTTTGAGGATTTTAAATTACTTCCTAGCTCCACTGCAGCTAAGGTTGCAGTCGAATTGAAGTAAGTGCACGCAGCAGAAAAGGAAGGTTGATGATAATTTATTTATGGCTAAATCAAACATGGTTCGTTAGTTCGTTTTTCGAAGAACGGATAAAACGGATCGATATACCAGTGTAACGATACCATGGACAGTAAGAAATTTATTCTATCTGTACATCTATACTTTCCGTGGTTATTGGATTGGATATTTTCATTTTGTCCCTCATGACTAAAATACTAATGATGGTTCAATTGAATATTTCTTTTAATTGCCTCCAATTGACTGAAGTAGTTTTCTAAGTGGGCACAAGACTTTTTGAATATGTTTCAGGTTATTGTGGACTTCCGTTGGCAATTTAATCGGAATTATACTTAACTAGACTAGAGCTTTCGTGCCTAACCGTGCTCCGACTTGGAAATTACTTTCACGGTGTGCGGGTTTTCTTATTTGGGCGGGTGTAGGACTCAACCTGCGTGTCTAGTAGGATATTTCCCAAAACATTAATTTCATTTATACAATTGAATGCCCACAGAATGTTGGATCATAAGTATAATCTACCAGTCTACATTAATGCTATGGAGGCCTTATTAATTTGGCCGCAGTTCCTTGGTTTGCAAAACTGTGGAACGAGTAGAGCGAGGTAGTTAGTTATTATGATGGGAATAAAGTTTCTTGTTAAGAAATTATTACTTTGCAGGGCATAGGCTTGGAAGAAGTTAGTTTTCCGCTCTGTTCGGCTCTGTGGGTGACTCAATTTGCATGCAGTGGTCTGGTTATTTTCTCCAGTGAGAAATTCTAAGCCAAGGCAAAACAAAACTATTTATATTCATCGAGTATTGCGATGGTTAGTACTCCTCCGGAACTTTTGCCTTGGATTTGTTTGCCTTTGGTGCCAACTTGGTCTGGCCAACTTGGGTTTTCATGATGACTGAGTTGGGTATTACGGTCTACCGGTTTGGGCTGCCTTGGTTTTGGTGGTGGTAGTTGTAGTTCATTTGATTTGTTTCATTTGTCGGAATTTGTTGGAAAATCGTCCGTGTCTAATGTTAATGTTGGACTTGTACAGTACTGTGCTCCGTGGGGTCGTGTGTGTATGTGTATGTTAAATGGTCTCTGAGGGAGTATGATTATGAGGATTTGACTAGCGCGGAGAGGATAATTATATCGAAGAGGGGGATAAAAAACCCAAGTCAACGAAAGTAAATGCAATGTTAAAGCCTAAGCCAGCCAGAAGAAGAAAAAAAATGTAATTCGATATATAGTGTAGACGCAGCAATGGCAATAATGGGTCCAAGACCCTCAGAATTGGCTAAAATGGGAAAAGGGGAAAAAATGAAGCACGTGGCATTTATGTGTGAACCCGTTCATATGTTGGTAATAATTCTTCACCATTTTCCCCGGCGTTTTCAGTTCAGGGGTGATTATTTTCTTGATATAAATGTAAAGCATGGCATGGCATGTGCAAGGGTAAGAACATCACATTTACATTTGCATACTATATTAATAATGGTTGAGAGTGAAGATACTTCTATAAGCCAGGGCCAAGGAGGAAGGGTTAAAAAACAAAAGGGGAAGAAATGATGCATGGATTTTGACTGGGGGAATTGGAATTATAAAGGGAAGGATGACAATGACATTCTTAGTAGGATGTCTAAGAAGATTTTTAATGGGCTCGGCATGGCAAAGCTGTGTGCAGACTGCACTGCAAGTATCTATTTTTGGCAGGAGGTAGGTAGGCAAGGAGCATTTAGTCAGAGAACCAATTTGTGGTCTCGATGGAAGAAGGATCAGGAAGGAACATATAATTAAAGGTAATCGATGTGATGGGCGAGGAAAAGGAAGGAAAAGACCAGACGGGATAAGTGATAAGGAAATGGAAATGAAATACTAACTCTTGCTTTAATGACGGCTTTCACTTGTACTATTATTTTTTTTTTGTCGCGAGTGGTTCGACCATTCGGCTATGATTAATTTCCTCCTTTTAATACTAAATAGATTGATATAGATTCTTGATTATTTCGCCCGGGTAGCTCGGTTTATGTTAATTTTTAATGTGTCATTTAAGGACAATCGTATTTCTCAATCGCGATATTTGCCATCCAATGTACAGTAGTGATTTTACTGCATGGTTTGACCAATTTTGCTTTTTTTTTCGGCTATGATTAATTTCCTCCTTTTAATACTAAATAGATTGAATTCTTGATTATTTCCCCCGGGGTACCTCGATTTATGTTAATTTTTAATGTGTCATTTAAGGACAATCATATTTCGGAATCGCGATATTTGCTTTCGAATATTGTAGTGATTTTACTACATGGTTTGACCAATTTTGCTTTTTTTTCTGGATTGGTGGCAAAATTGCCCGTGCCTGCGTCCGTCTGTATTCTGTACAAGTTTAAGGTAATAGCGTGTAGCATAAACGATTAGCTAAATCGAATCGAGTTTCATTTTCATTTTACGTTCGCGTTCAATGAACTAAAACGGTTATGAAAGTAAAAGGATTTTGGTTCTATAGAAAAGGCTTCAGTATGCTGTGCATGTGCATTACAAACGATCAATTGGATAAGAACGCTAAGCTATGCTATGCTAAAGGGACAGGGGTTACAATTGCTAGCCCACCATGGGATTTTTTGAAATGATTCAAGAATGAATAGAGAAATAATTGTGAATAATGGTTTCTTTTTTTGGAGGGAGTTGAGTTCAAGCGTGTGCCGGTGCTGCTGGTACGTTGTCCTCCTTGATTTGTACGATGAGACAGGAAGGAAGGAAATAGGAGGAAAGTGAGGTTGGGGCTACGGATGTGGGAGTTGAATTGGTTGCATTGAGTTGAATAGAAAAGAAAATGTTGGATTGGGTAGATAGATTGAATGATTTGAATGAATACATTGCTTTGCTCTGCTCAGTCTGTCCTGGGATTGACATCGATGCAATTCAATTATGATTTGGCTGACTTGACTCAACTCACTCCGACTGACTACATGGATAAAATGCAGCACATGCGTTTTGTGTTGTTCGTAAGGGCAAAGGGTTGTGGAGTCTGGAGGTATTCTCAGAAATTCTATTGTACAATAAGGTAACTTACTCACTCCTACTCTACTCTGCTCTATTACATTACATATTTGAATGAATACATTGCTTTGCTCTGCTCAGTCTGTCCTGGGATTGACATCGATGCAATTCAATTATGATTTGGCTGACTTGACTCAACTCACTCCGACTCCGACTATACATGGATAAAATGCAGCACAGGCGTTTTGTGTTGTTCGTAAGGGCAAAGGGTTGTAGAGTCTGGAAGTATTCTCAGAAATTCTATTGTACAATAAGGTAACTTACTCACTCCTACTCTACTCTGCTCTATTACATTACATATCTTTGATTTGCACTCTTATTCGCACAGAAGAAGAAGGGATGAATGTAAGTGCTTGGGGAGTATCATACAAAATATGGAATTCAATGTGGTGGAACATGACGATGTAATATAGTACTGGCTCAGGTTGGTTATAACCCTAACCAATGCACATATTTTGAAAGAAATATAAATGATTTTCCGATAAAAATCCGGGACAGGGGCTTTTAAGGGATTTTTATTTGTATTTTTTTGAGGGGAAAAGTGCATCTTGGATGGATGGATGACTTCTTTGGCATCTCCTTCTCTGAAAGGGGTATTTTAGAATGACTGAAGTGAATCAAAGCTAGAACTGCTTGAATTTTTTATGAATTCGTTCGAGGGATTTTTTAGAAGGATTGTTGTCCATTCATGGTCCTTGTACTGTGACGCCGCGCCGCAGGTTCATTTGATGACTTCACTATGACTGGATGAAATTCATTAGCCGAGAGTGAAACCTCACCCTCATCTTGACCCTTGGGTCAGTTGTAAGAGCACAATGGGGTCAAAAGGCTTCGTATTTTTGCCTTTACTTTGGAAGACATGGAAGTTCAGTTCCTAAGTTAGAATTTCAAGTTTATGTGTATTGGTTGAAGCGTTGTTTCGTAATTTGAAAATAATTTGGATTTTTCCTTCATATGAGGGTTGAAGTAAGAGAAGAGTTTGGGAAAGGGTGTGTCTGAAAAAGAAGAGGACAAGTACCCTCATCTTGACCCTTGGGTCAGTTGTAAGAGCACAATGGGGTCATAAGGCTTCCTTCTTCTTTGGAAGACATTCCACTTCGCTGTTAGGATTTCATGTTTATGTATTGGTTGCAGCGTTGTTTCGTAATTTGAAAATAATTTGGATTTTCCCTTCATATTAGGGTTGAAGTAAGAGAAGAGTTTGGGAAAGGGTGTGTCTGAAAAAGAAGAGGACAAGGAAGATAGATGGATGCTTAGTACTCTGCACTCTGCACTATATGGATGAATGGTTATTCTTATGTGTCTGGAGAGAAATGTTGTATAAATGTAATGTTATATTGCATGCACTATGAGAATATAAGAGACTTTAGTTTTAGCTGACTAGACTGTGAGTTTAGTCTGGCTCGACTGGGAAGACTAGAGTCGATTCGATTGCTCATTTCCTTCCTTCCCCCTCTTCGGAGAGAGGAGGGAGTCGTCCGTCCGAATTGGAAGAGCTGCAAATTGTGTTTTGGGAATCCATGTGGCTGTGGCTGACTCTGAGAGAGATAGATGCAATTCGGAACGAATGAAGCTTGAAAATCTGGTTTGGAGACCCTAAGACTAAGGATTGACAAGGAAAATTCATTGAATGGTACTCTGAAGTTATTCTAACGTCGACAGAGTCAAGTTTGTAGCTAATATTGGTACAAAGCATCACATCGGCTTTCCTTGTTAGAAGAGAAAGTAAAATTTACTTGGCTTGCTTTTGGGGTAGCGCTGAGCAAGCAAAGCAGAAAGCAATGAGGAGAGGAGGGTGACTTTGTCTGACACTTGATTTCCTGAATACAGGATAGTCTTTAGTTCTAAAGCTAAGCTGCAATGCAATGGAATTTGATCACGCTGTATTCTGTTGCACATTTCGTTGGCCTGCCCGCCTGCTCTGTGCTACCAAATTTTGTACAGGATTTGATATTCGGTTGTGTAATTTGATTACGGGAAAGACAGACTGGAATGGACCGGAGGGGTGTGGAATTGGGAATCCTGGCTGGGATATTCTTATCTTACGCATGGAAATGTAAATGTTGGATGCGTAACGTAGTTAAGTTTAGAAGATAGAGCAGGCAAGCAGAAGCCTTGTTGAAATGGGCACTCGATTGAAATTTTTATGGGTTTGAAGGATTTTACTTGGCATTTCTCAGAGGGAAAGGTGCCGCTATCAGAAGCGGTTCACACCGACCGGCTTTTCATTTTAATGCAGTCGGCTCAGGTTTTGGTAGTGCAGTGAAATGCATTGCACTGCACTTCACTGACGTCGATCTATGAGTAGTTTATTGGAAGGGTTGAATTGAAGTTCATGTCTGCTTCCCCATATTTTATGCATGGAGACACTTGAGTGCCATTGCCGCCAGCCAGTCCGAGGTTCACGTTCACGGGCAGAATTATGTGTGCAATCAGGGATTGTGGTGTGAAAGTAGAAGGATGTTCTCGAAGCAGCCTAGGATTTGGTCCATCTGTTAAGGTTTCGATGGAAAACCTTGACGTTTCTAAATTGTCTATTTTCAGCATTTGCGTAATTTGGAAACTCAAATGCCCCTACCCTAAGGTCGCATCAGATGATATTTTTAATGGTTTTCTAGAAATAATGATTATCCTACCTGGAGCAAACAGAAACAGGCGATGGGCTCGGGTCCACGATTATAAATAATGAAGATATCTTGTGCATTTTTCCTACTGAACAGCGAGCGACGTTGAGGTTGTTAGCCGAGGCGAAGAGGTGCATTTTCGTCTTTGCATTGTTATTTCATTCCTTAGAAAGGTTACGGCCTTCCCCGGAAATAAACAAGTCTGGGAAGACGGTAAGGAATACA